>JAQGAK010000215.1:0-115061 GCA_034696945.1 Lipothrix lubbocki
ATTTTTAAACAAGCATAGGGGTTTCAACTAAAATTTGTTTAGTGTTCTTGGGAAGACAAGCTGTGCGTCGAAATTTTTCAAAATCGGAAAGGTAGTTTTTTTGGAAAAAAATCAAAATTTTTGGAATTTTAAATTAAATTTAGGTAAATAAAAATTATAAAACATAGCTTGAAAGATGACGTGGTTCCGTTCGACTTTTCCCTATCATCAACACATTTCTATGCATTTCTACTATATCATATCAAAACAAACGGGCGTCTGACGCCGCCCCTTCGCGCAAGCACTAAATTATCGCGAAGCGATGATTTTTATGAATATTTTAGTATGTTCGTTCACAATTATTGCAAGAATAAAATGTGCAGTTGTCATGTGCAAATTACCTATGTAAGCTCCAGGTTTCGGTGAACGGAACCAACTCGTATTTTTCGTATACTGGGGATTTACGGGAATTCGGAGAAATGCTATCAGTTCCCTCCACCGGTACTTGTCTATAAGCTAACTTATGTTTTCTTGTGGGTAGCTTCTACGTCCTCTTTAAAACAATACAGAATTCATGGTGTCTAATAATCTGATTGTAGCCTTCAAATTTCTATATAAGATACAAATTAAATTCACCCACTCCTACAAATAGCATATTCGTATGACTTTATTGTGTTCATCAGGGAAAGCTATTCGTTATTCGTTATTCCATAATATTACACATGAATGCTCACTTGAACGTTGCTTTAGTTACAATTAATTTTAAGTCTTGCTGTAACATTCTAAAAATCAGTTTTGTTCCGTATGATATTTGAATGGCAGATGTACCTTTACTTTAGGGTAATTAACTATTCCACACAAATTAAATAGCCCTTAAAAGTCGGAGTGCGGAGCCAATGCATTAGCATAGCTTTAGAGCATATCCCATAGTGCATACCGTATGCAGCATAAGAGCATATGATGTAGGCAAGTACGCAGCATATAGGCATATGTATCATTTCGATGGGTTTAAACCAGGGGGAATTGATTGACAATTTTTAAAATATTATATTTTTAACATTACTCCTATTAACAGTCTTTAAAATAATATTATTTATTACACTCCTTATAAAAATGTTCAGACAATTTTATTACTTATCTTATGTATAATTCTTCAAAAACAAAATAAAAGATTTTGTAAAACAATTTAAAACTGATGGCAACAATGACAGATAATATGGACTTATTATTACTATACTTTTTTAGTTTAAAAAATATTATTAATTTTAACTTTTTTTTAATTTTGTTTAAGTCCATTTCGTATAGCTCTGCCTATTAAAGATACTTTACTAACGACGCTTCCAGTTGCATTACCCGTATTTCGAAGGGATGAATTAGAGTTTACTGATGGTTCCTTAGAAACAGTTTGATTATTTTGGTTGGCAACTGATTCTTTAGTTTTTATAGCTGTTGTTGATGCGGCTGTTGGTCTCGATGTAGTTGTTGTGGTCGCCTTTGATTTAATTGTTGGTGGTGAATTATTAAATTCCAAAGGATACTCCTGAACGTTATTTTGCGCATTGATGACTCCATGAGGTCGAATGTGATAAAGAAAATATTCCAGTACGTACATGTCCCTTCCGGTGATATAGTGAAAACTGATGGCGTCGTTGGCGCAGCAGTCCAGTCCCTAATAAATGCAAAATATATAATTGATCAGGTTCGCATATTTGGTATTCTTAGATATTTGGAAACTTCATATCTTTATTAACTTACAGGAGAATTTGGGTACTTTATGATTTTCCAGTACCAGAAATCAGCTTTTTCTGTCTCGCTCACCGAGCGTGGAAATACGTGATCAGCAGGTGTGAACGCTAGAAATCGGTGTCTTCCGGTTATATCTCTAGAGTCACCCAATGTCACCCCGACATTGAACAAACATTGAGCTACAAAAAAGAAAACACAAAAGATGCATTCAAAATAAATTAAAATAAATATAAAATAAATTAAAATAAATACAAAATAAATTAAAATAAATACAAAATAAATTAAAATAAATACAAAATAAATTAAAATAAATACAAAATAATAAAACAAGACTGATTTATTTCAATATTCCCTACCCATTTCCACATCCTCAAATCCATCATGATCCTGTCTGCACCTTGTTGCATTCGGCAGAGCATCTTCTACGAATCTTTTTAAAGCTTCTTTGCTCAAGACATAACCTGAATTATAATTTTGAATAATGAAACATATCATTGCTGCTTCGTACATTCAACTCTATGCAACAATTAATTAACATGCGCTAATTAATATTCACTTCATTCACCAACATATTTTTACTAACCAGCTCCTCCGCTTATCCACGACGGGACTTCATCCGAGCTGAACTGACAGCCGAAGAAAATAGGATCCCTAGGGGAATATGAGCTCAAAAACTTCTTCAAATTCTCCATAATGAAAAATGTATCATCGTCCGCCTTTACAAACCATTCGGCCTCATCGCGATGATTCTCCCACACGTATTTAAAAGCACCTTTAGTTTTCGCCCAGAGCCAATCTCGCCCCTCGGAGACGTTGGCTATTGCGACGGCGTTTACGGTTTTATCTATAAAAATATTATAAAAATACATTTTTAATTCCCATATATTTTAAAAATATATTTCACTTATGTGAAATTAAAGGGTTTTACCTCCTGGTTCTGAAGAAATGAAAATAGTTCTACTGCAGCGCTTCCCCCAAGTCCTTTTAACATGAACTGCTTTCGTCGGAATGTTTGTTGGACTCGTCATTACCCAGCAGACCACCCGAATTGATAGAATTTTGTCGACGTCAGGTGGTGGATTTTGTAGGAATCCCCACGGTGTTTCATGAATTATTATTGAAGTTTGTACCCCTTTATTGTTGGAAGATTGAAAACTCAGTCGACAAATTCCGGTTATGAATAATGAAATTAAAAGACCGGAAATAATTCCTAAACAGAGTTGATAACTCGATGGCAGACATCTTCTTGAGGGTTGCATTTTGCAGTCCGGGAGATTTTTTTGGGGTACTTTTGGAATATACGTAATTAAATCCTCTAATCGTTATTTAGATTTTAACATTTCCATTGATTATTTGAAATATTCTAATAATGGCGACCAATTATTAACCACTAACTTCTCATGATTTTAATGAGATTTGTATTTTTGAATAATTTATATTTACATTTTTATATTTATATTAGGAAAGTACTTTACATTTTAAGATAAAATAAAATTTATTTTAAAGTCAAAGAAAAAATAGTGCACGAACTCAATTACGAACGAAATTAAATAATTATGTAACAATATTAATTAAAACTTGGCTGTTGGACATAGTAAATTCACAAAAGCACACTAGCCACTTCACTAGCCGTTGGCTTTGCAGTTGTCCTAAAATCTGGAGGACTTTTCCAGGCAGGACGTTTTTAAGAATTTACTTTTATATCTTCTTTTCTTGTGTTTGTGGCTCCTATTATGATTTAGCATGATTTTCAATATCTTAATGGGCAGGATTGAGATTTATTTAAAATTGATAAAAAAAAGGCGTTTCAAAAGAGAACAAAATAAACTGTTTCAAATAAAGATTAATTTACAATTAAGAAAGCGCATAGTAATAAACAAACGTTTCTACATTTTGATTGCTGCGGAGACCATGGATTTTAAATTGGACAAGCCGATACGAGACAACGAGACTGGCATTTTATTTATTTCTGTTTAATTTATCTCTCTATTAATAATTTCGTTGTGACGACCGTGATTCCGTAATTCCGTAATACCGGGACTACGGTTAGGGAGTAAGAGAGGGAGACACGGAGACGGAGTCCCGGACGATTAGATCGAACGCGCGCGAAGCGCGCGGGGATCTAATCGTCTTTATGAATTTGGGTAAATACTACTTAATCCTCTGATACAAAGTGACATGGAGGAGTAGGACGAGGTGGAGGGAGGGGTGGGGGGGGGGTGGTGGGGGCACCCAGAGTCGCCGACAAGTAGATCGAAAGCGCGCGAAGCGCGCTGAGATCTACTTGTTATTACTTTTTTATTATTTTTTCCATTTTATTATAATTCAATATTATTTTATTATTATGATTATTTGTTATTATTATATTTACCTATTTATTCAATTTTGGCGTATTTCTTTATTATTATTTCGTGTATTTGTTTACAATTTATTTCATAATACTTAAATTTACTGGACTGTTGCATCAGAAGCGGGTAAATTCTTATAATTTGCGATTTGTGCCTGGTGGTGGTATTGTGCTTGGTGCTGACGTTGGTGACGGTGGGTCCGTAAATTCCAACGGGTACTCCAGAATGTATTTTTGCTTATTAATGACTTCGTGGGGTCGGACATGATAAAGGAAATCGTGGGTTAAGAGACAAAGATCATATATTTGCTAAAAAGTGAAAATGAACGCTGCTTTAAAAAAAAACGGAGATGCAAAAATGAACTTTCCTTAATTGAAATGAAAATGAACATGCAAGGCAGAAATTTCATTGTATATATAAATAGCGTTTGAATTTGTTTTCTTTTGGTTCGGTCGCAATTTATTCGCTTTCTTTTGTTTTCCAAAAGCAAAGCATCTTTTGCTTTGTTCGTAATTCACAATTGCGCACTTGCCTACATCTTGTACGGTATACACTAATACACTTTATGGGATGTGCTGTATAGCTATGCTATTGCATTGGCTCTGTACTCCGGCTTTCAGGGCTACCAATGCCGGTAAACAGAGCAACCTGGAGCTGACGTGTCATTTTCATCAAAACATTACACGACAACCGCAGGTAAATACTGAAAATTTGTTTAAACCTCCCTACGAATTTTAATAATATTTTGTGAAGGAAAGTTGGTGGGTGGCCAAAGTTCTCTATGATAAAAAGCTGTACCTATAATAATCTTCACTCCTGTTTGTTCATGTAATAGAGGATATTTAATTTGATTTTGGCTCTTATCAGAAGAAGACTGTATACAAGGCGAGCTTATTTAGTGTGGACTGTGGAGCTTAGGACTGAGAAACTTCGTTGCAGCATATAATTTATTACAATCACCATATTTTGGCATATTAGCATATCATTGGTAAGGATGTCAACTTGGTTATCTTAAAGATATTATTATGTACTTTGATAAGTTCAAGTTCAAGGGTTTCCATATGTACTTACTATGTAGTTATTTTAATTTGGTGGAACAAATTACTAAATTTTATTATCAACTGCTTTCTCACACTGATATTGAGTTATTGAGTGAGAGATTAAGGAGAAACCGTTGTTACCTATTTAACTTAAGCGTGGAAATATATGTTTAATGCACAATATTAAATTACACTATGTTAAATTATTAATTTGTATATTGGTAATGTTGCTATCGAAATTTTGTGACTACATTGTGAAGACCCGTATTGATAACCTTATTAACAGTAGACTGGGCTAGAATATTAGAATTAATTTTCTATTTATGATTTTCCTGTGTAGGTAATCCAAAATGCGGCAGCTCAAGGGAAAAGTGAAGGAAACAGCTGCTCAAAGGAAGGAGCGAAAGAGTGAATTTCGTGCAAATAAAGAAAATATAATGAAGGTTGCTATTCCAGCCTTAGTTGCCGTCGCTGTAGTGATCTTTGTCATTGTTTACAGTGCGACTAGTAGACCGACGTATGGATAATGTAGTCCAGCGCGACCCGAATTAATGTTTACATCATTCCAAACATGTGTACGAGAAGTACTAAGAAGCAGACATGACTAGGTCAAATGGAATTTTGTCGTTAATCAAATAAGTTTTCGTTATCACTTGTTTTCTGTATAATGTTGTAAAGGTAATGTTAGCATTTAATTAATAGCACAATTATGCTGATGTACACAATTTAATATTTCAAGCAGTATTCTACGTTCTATGTATGACGATATTACTTTATGTGTTATTTTGAGCTATATTTTGTTCATTCATGATTGTTCTGAACATTTTAGTGATATATTGATCTTTAATGACAAAACCAAGTGTGCTAAACAAAAGTATTTGCAACTTAATCAGAAGCGACTTATATAATTTTTAATGACTAGATATTGTAAATCCTACAGGTTTAATCGCATTGCTCTTGATTCAAATTTACCTGAAATGATTTGTTTTAAGAAAATTATGTACTACATCGATTTGCAGTACATGATATTTTGTAATACGGTAATAAAATTCTAACTCGTCGACACAAATAAATAGTGACTCTGTTCTAGAAAATCATTGTCATTACCTCAATTTCTTTCATAAATATTCTAGTGCACAGAGAACAAACATATATAATTGAACATATTTCAGTCCTCTGAGGTAAAAATATCTGTATATCAAATTTCTGCGTAAGATATCAACTAAGATTTATTTACTCCTAAAATGTACATTTACATAAAATATATGTACACATAGTGACTTGTATAGATATACCTACTACCACTACCAAATTTCTTGCAATAAAGTATTCCCGGTACTGGTACTCATATTTTGCAACTATAGATACAGCTATTGGAAATGTATAGTGATGCCAAATGTATGTTCGTGGTTTACAGTGAGCACAATGTGGCATGAGTTACGACATAATAACTATATTTATTATATTGAGGCACTGGACCAGCTGATTGTAAATGCAGTCATCATCATCAACATTGGAAAAGCACGTGTGAGCTATTGTAGACCGCAATTTGAGTGTCTGACCAACGTCATGTTTGTAATGTAATCCGTCCTACTTCATATCCTTCTCTTTAAGACAAGTAAATCAAACTACTAGTTCACATCTTTGAGTTGCTCCGGTTTTTAATTATGAAACGATGCGAGCGTGTATTTAATGAACAGTACATAATTTACATCGTAGCTAGAAAGGACGAATGGCAAAAGTTAGCGCAAACTTGCCCCATAAAAATACCAAGATAAATTGAATAATTCCTGTACATATGGCGGAATTTAGGTAATGGGCTTCCTGTAATCGTAAAATGAAAATATGGAGGTTAAGTTACATGATATGTTGTTTCAAATAATGTCAGCTACTATCATGCTTTCACTCCTACTTTCAGGTAAGCCGTCAGGTGTTCCAGGTGTTAAATCAATTTATTGTCGCCTTCGCAATGCAGCCAACGGATCGACCTGATCTTCATTTTTAATGCCCAACTTTCCTGGCTTCAATCAGATAGTGTGCCATGCCCTCGTCTTCTATTTCTATTTATTAGTACCAAGTTCGACGTAAACATTAAAAAAATGTAGAGCAAACTCGAAAACCAGTGCGCAAACCTGTGGGAAAATCTTCAGACATTTCACTTTCGGATATATTTCCAGTGGGGGGTTTCCTCAGTAACATATCAACCGCTGACCAGCGTTAGACTAAGAATATAACTCACTCTGTCTATTCAAACATTTTACAGTTTTTGGCTGGAAATCATTTTTAAGTTGGAGCGACATGGAATTTTAATATCTAAAAGGAATTTCCACAAGTGTTGTTTAGTTGTAACCAACTAAATTGTAAGCTCTACATCAAAAGCCCCCCATCCCAACCAAAAAAGTGCTTCGATTATTAAGGAATTTTATTTATCTAGAGACAGTGTATTAAACGTTTTTTGTTTTCAATTTTTTATCCAAAGCTATATACGTGCGGTTTGAACGGCGTACTAAAACGAATACATACTTACTTAGAAGGAAGGACTTGTTGCAACTTCGTGGGACCACAAAATGGTAATTCATATATTTCTTTCTTTTTGGCTCTTGCTGGACCTGACAAAGACGTGGAGACTTTTGTGTGTCGGTGTGGTTGAAATCAAAACGATACTTTTATCACTACTTACACTATAAGTACATTGGACCTGCCGTTACCATCATCATTGCTTTCACTACCAGAAATATACCTTGCACATTTCTGGCCAAATTATACTCATTTGACTTTTAAATAGAACAACACGAAACTAACTTGCGATAGATTTTATGCTATGGGGCACACTGGACATAAACATTCTGGACGGGGACGAACAGACAAACATTTTTTATCAGCTCTATTTTGATCTCAAGCTATGTTTTCAGGGCCATGCGTTGATTTTTAATAGCGGTAACAGATTAGAATACACATTTGTATTCAGTTTCGAGATTATGACGAACTCAGAATAAATGTATTGCGCATAAAACTATCACAATACATATGACACAACATATAATTTTTTAAATCTTACAAGAACAGGAAAAATGTTTTAGAAATTGTTGTCCTAAAACTTTACGCTGAATCACTTCTATTCGTTCCAAACTTTTTGACTAATAAGACAATATATGGATTAAAGACAATATATGGAAGCAGAATCTTAAATAATTTATTGTTGTCTGGCATAAAATGACATTGGAATCTTCCGTTCGATCTTTGCAACTAAGATGTTGGAAAGCTCATAAATTGACTGCAAGATCTTTCGTCTTTGAGAGTATTCTGTCCATTGTAAGTAAAATAGCAAAAAATCCGTGCAAATTCGAAGCAGCAATCTAGCTTTTGTAGCGGAACATAGTATAGAACATTAAGCAATTATGTAAACCACACGAATACTTTCAGTTTGTTTTTAGCACCACCGGTTTCAGCTTACAGCATGTTCTATTTTAGAGAATTTTAAATCCTTGATCCTTACGTTCTTCCACACTCTTGAAAACTATAAAAAGCATACCTGTTTCTTCTAGTTCGAATGAAACTGTCAGATCTTGTTAACGTAATGACAGTGTATTTGTAGCTATAGGCTGCTATGCATACACTTGTCTTGTATACATAGTAATTTCTTCTATATAATTCCAACCAACAATATTTCTGCAATAATTCGGAGAAGCTGTCGTGTCAATTTATGAGAGTATACCCTGAAATGTCATTTATGCCAGGTGACATGGCAAAAAGTAAAACGTGACTTAATCCCACCCTTACGGTGCCAGGACGATGAAGCTGAAGGAACTGAGGCAGAGCCAGGAACATCTGCTCCTGCGGATGAACAAGTGAAAGAACTGCCAAAGAAATCTGAGAAAATTTCCATCGTGGTAACGAAAAGTAGTGATGCAGAGGGCGAGAAAGTTGAAGAGCCTATATCGAAAGTAATATTTCCTGCAAAGGAGACAGGAAACGGTTCGAAAGAAAAGCACAAAAGCGGAGGAAGTAACAGTGCCACAGAATCAACCAAGGGTAAAGAGTCGGTAAATTCAGAAGAAGCAGCTCCTTTCAATACGATTTTAGACGTGAGTTTCCTGTGCCGTGATCTTTTATTGCAGTTTTCATTTGGCAAGAGATGTCATTATGTCTTTGTACTCTGAAAAAGGATGTTAATCACTAGGACTGAATTTTATGTTGTCAACTCTGCTGGTATCTTGGTCCCTTTTAATTTCCTGATAGAATTTAGCTTTAAAATTTATGTCCGTTGAAACTTTGATAGTGATAGTAAAATAATAGTTGATAGTGATGACATTGACAAACAAACCTTTTAAGATTTAATTGTAACGACCTGTAAATATGTACAAAGCAAGGTTCGAATCTGGCTTCAGCTTTCTCAGCTGCATCCGACTGGCACCGTCTCGTCCAAAATCCCTTGAGTACTTATATACTTAATTAAAGTGAATGAATTCTCCTTGTACTGCAAATTATTGCTAAAGATTCGCTTGCGCTCAGTTTTCCAATAAATTAACTGAAGCCAATTGTCACGCAAGATACTTCTGCCAAACCCAGTAGCTTAAACGCTTTTATGGTACCAGCAAAGCAACTACATTATATAATTGACAGCAGTCTACGAAATCATGTGCAAACATCACAAATATGATGAGTACAATCAACACATATTGTAGTACATTTATTTAAACCTTTGACCACCTTGTGTAATCCAAGCCAGATGCCAGCAGAGTTTACCCCGGGTACAATGATTTTTTAAACTATTTTTAAATAACGAGCTAGTATCAAGAATTTAGCTTACTACTGTAATTCGAGAGAAATGCATCCCGGCGTGGTGTATATTTATGTATGATATGCAGGAATAATCTGCTAATGATTTCTATATTTAAATAGTTTCTCTCCTCTCTACTGACGAAAAACTATCCTGAAGCCTTGCGATTGAGCAAAACAAGTAAGTTGTAGATGTACCAGTTGCAATGATTTTGTTGACAGTTTTAGTTCCGTCAATGAGAATGTTTCTTATAGACGGCTGTGCTACTGTTTGGAAATGTATTACAAAGTTATTTAACTATTTTTATGCAGTACTCAAGTATGAACCAAATAATAAAACTGTTGCCGAATTTCTAAATGTGCTAGAGGAGGTGGTTGCTGGGGGACTACTTGAAGGTAAAGGATTTGAATTATTTTGAACCGCGTGCATAAATTGATGTATTGAATTTTAGAAGTAGGGACAACGAAAAGTATTCATGTTCTTAAGCAGATAGTTCATCCGGGTCTTCCTCCTCTTCTTCCTCATCGTCAGACTCAGAATCTTCCTCTAGCAGCTCGAGCAGTTCGTCAAGTGATTCTGAAAGTAGTGACTCGGAATCGGAATGCGGCGACAGTGAAAACGACTGGCAGGAGAATGCTTTGCTCTCCTTCATGGCTCAAAGGGAGCAGCATGAACATAGATGTCGTCCACCATCTTCTCAAACTACAACCACAAACACTACCAACACTTCCGGGTCATCCAGCAGAAGGTCAAAGATGGCTTCAGCAAAGGGACCATGTCAGTGTTACGCAGATCTTCGTAGGAAAATTCTAGCTTCTACAGTTAGGCAAGATCCTCCTGCTGAGATGACACGGCGTGCTCCTGCAGCACCAAAAGCTAATAGAGCTTCCCCTCCTCCGGATGCAGACTTCATGCGTCAGACTCTAAATAGTTCCGGGACGACGTCCTCCTCTGACTCTTCCGACATTATTCGACATTCTATCATTGCCTCTGCAATGTCTGGATCTGCCTGTACAGATCGGTCCTTTGGTTCTATGCCTTCAACATTAACACCGCTTCCTTCCGACGTCAATCGTTCCCTTATGGGTTCGTCATCTTCTCTTGATGCTATACCGAACTTTTACGACGGAGACATTTTTGAAAAAGCTATAGTGACAGCTATTCCTATTTCACCATCAGTTTCTTCATCTGGTGATACTACAGATGATGGGTACTCTTCCTAAACTCATAATTACTCTAGCTTTCAACTACATTCTTACATGCATTCTGAAAGAACCATTTTTGAACAATTGAGTTTAACTAGATTTACTCATATCTATATGACCACTCTTTCCTCAACAGGAATAGAGGATCCACGTAATCTCACGTGCACCTACATGAACCGTAAATTGTTTTCTTGATTTTCTTTTGCGACCGGCATGTGTGCCAGGGTTCCTATAATACCTTGCCCTATAGAGATAAGGTTGATGCATTATAACATAAACGTTATCTCAAGATCTATACTTCTACTTGTGTATGTAGGATACTTTCACTTTTAACCACATGCATAACTTATAACTTCAAGTTCCAAAACCAAGTGTTCACCCATATATTTATATTAAAGTACAGGTCGGGGCCATAACGTGAAATGTAAAAACGTCTAGCCCTAAAAATCGTATTGCTTTTTAATTGCCTGACTCCAATGAATGCACCTGTAACACAATTTCACCTCCAAGACTGCATAAACCATGAAAGTTTGACAAAGTCATAAAAAATGCACATAACCGAATAGTCTTAACCCTTCTTATCTGGTAATCTGGTTTATAACAAGAGATTCTATAGACATTGTAATAACAAAAGCATATAAGACTTAAAAACTGCAAGAAAACAAATATCAGAAATCAAAATGAAGAAAACTTATACATTTTGATAATACTTTCTCCAGTGAAAGAAAGGTTCAGTGAATTCGATCTTCGTTTCCTCTGCAAGAACGGTTTTTTCGAGCTTACATGTCTCACGCCATGCAAAATATAATCTGATATAGAAAATATCAGATTACCATTAATCAGACTAACATTTAATAGCAAATTAATAATAAAATCTCATTAAACACATACATGTCAACGCCAGATTTCCCGAAGGATACAGTGACCAGTTATCAGCTTGATGATCACACTTTCTAATAAGCATGTGACACATTTGCAAAAAAAGATATAGGCAAATACACACTCTACAATCTGCACACAAATATTAATTCACCTTAAAACATTATTGTCCCCGACCGAAAATGACCGATAAAATGCATATCGACACTTAACATTTGATGGTACCGACAGGTACGGCGGCAAACAAGGTCTAGCCTTGTGTTTATAAAAGTATAAGTATATTAAATTCTTCTAAATTGGATAGGTTGCCCTTTTTGAAAAGTTGTTCTTGGTTTTTTAAATTATTTCTGTCCGTTACATTTATTTCATACATGTATTTGTGTATGCCACAAATACTATTACATACATGTATCTAATCTACATTATGTATGTCAATATACTGATGAACTATATGCGACAGAGCTAAAATTTTGAAATGTATCCCCATTATAATATTTAATATCAGTCATGTATAACATTCAAGCAGCTTATTAATAAAATGTTTTGAAAACTGTAATGACTACTGCTACTTTAAAACTTCTAAATTATTATTTCCCCGGAAATGCATCTGATTGTGAGTTCTGATTGAAGCTTATATCGTTAGTTTGAGTAAACAGTAAACACACGTGCTTGCAGTAAAATATTTGTATTTACAATATAATAAGCCTTGCATAAAATCATTGAGCATACTTATGTACTACTTACTTTAGTATTATTTATTTAATTATTTTGACGTTACTTTACACAAATTTACTAATTCATTAAAATATAATATAAAAGTAAGCATGAAGTTCTTGTCAGGCGATCTCACAAGCTAAATGACGCGAAGCAATTCTACCTGGCGGGACTAAATTATGTGAACCTGTATAATCTGTATTGTGTAGCAACGCCAGAACATTTTACGCTTATTTCCACAGTATGTATGGAATGCCTTATTGTTTATAGTGTGTGTGTACAGCGGACTGTGTTTATAATTAGAAAATGTAAATATCGCTGATCTCTGATGCATACGAATAGGTAACTCACAGGTGTATAGCACACAAGTGTAAATCTTGGGCGTCAAACCAACGCCAGAGCAAATGAGTAATGAGATGTGCTCTGGATATGGAACGCAGACTACAAATCTCAGGGAGTAATCACTGAGTTTTCAGGTGTGAATAGTATTTTTGACGGATTGACACTTACACACACACACACACACACTTTGTTGATTTTATGATAAAAACGACATCACAGGGTCGAATCACTCAGGTGAGGATTTACTCTTCATTCAATCTTTATCTCCTAATGATAATATAAAAGTTACCTGGCGTGTCTAATGTAAATACAATTATTTGGACCTCTGCCCATTGCATTTTGAACGAGAAGCCATTGCTGCGGCGCATCCTGAGGAGGCGACAATAATAGGAGTTTTTATTATTGTCATCAATTTATGTATATAGTTCAAATTAATATTGCCACTATTGTTAGATTCCAAGAATATTATTGACAATGAAAATACTGCGCTATATTCCTTTTTTTTACAGTTAACTCCAATGGCTTACAAATATAGATATGACAATTTAAATAGAGCTAAATACAGCTCTGTACAATTGAGAGTGAGATATAATTTGTTGGTGATAGTTGCTTATTATGTTATTATATATTGTTAAACATTTATACTCATGATCAGTTTTATTTATTATTGATTGTGATTGTTCATTCATCAAGAATTTTCATGTTATTATTTATAATATCTATGATTTTGTGCCTCACTTTCCTTTCGTTCACTTATTCTTACTTTTATGATTCCACCATTATGGGCTGTTCCAATGAATTAAAGTATATTTAATGCTGGTGAGGTCTGAGGCACTATTTCTGCATTGGTTGAAATGTAAAAAAGTCAAATAAATTATTATTTTACTACTTAATTAAATACAAAATAATAGCTTTGTTTTTGTTTGAATGCCTTTTTAATAGAGCCACCAACCTCTATGTAAGATTTTCAGTTCATACCCATCAAGCTACTCGGGGGAGATAGCGATATTACAAGAGCTATTATAGTAACTGACTTGACTTACTTGTACACCGAAGGTATCGTTAATACTTCAGTAAGATAAAATTGAGATTAAATATTTCTGATAAAATACAACCCACATGCAACATTCTGTCAATATCCAAGCCATGCTGATTTTAGCAAACACGACAGTTTACACACAAAATTTGAGCGGTTTCCCAAGTTATTAAAGAAGTTGTGGTAAAATACTGAAAATATTTGGAGCAACTCAAACTAAACGAGGTTGTCACTGTCATTTGGAACAAAAATAATTTAATATCCTTAACTTAAGTGTTGTTGTTGTTAAACAAGGAATTCATTTTTCTCTTGAGTGCTTGCGGAAACCATTTTTATTCTATATATCGACTATGACCTAATTGCATTTCCAATGCCAGAATATTTGTAGTCCATTTAACTGTGCAACAATAATAAGTGAAACCTCAAGGATGCTGCATAGATCGTAAATGTTCTCGTTAATGTCTTTTAAATGCATAAGAAAATCTCATTAAGTGGTATTTGGTTCACTCAAATATGACTTGAAAATGGGCAGACGTTCCAGTAAAGTTGTGCACATTTGGCAGGTAACAGCTATATTGTCATTGGTGTTTATCTTGATTGAGGAATAAATCTGGAGGATCTGAAACAGTGCAGAAGGATATATTTTTATTTCAATAGGGTTTACAAATTTTTACAAATTTTACAGCTGAGAAACATTTCTTCCTCATCTCCTGTATAAAATTTATTTTTGTATAGAATGCCTATACTCAAATATTATATTTAATAGTACCGAATTTAGTAAATCATTATTTTGGGCAAAAACAAAATATATGTAAATATTGATAAAATCAGATAATATTGAATATCATTGTCTCATTTTTCGTACAGCGCTGCTTTTAGATCGTCACTGGTGATTTTTAAAATCAATTTTTTATGGGCAGACATTCTGGTTTTTCTCTGCAAATACCTATATATTTTGTAAACGCTCCTACAGAATCTTGTAAAAATATGAAATCTTTCAAAAGTGGAGCTATTAATACTACTTGTAAATAAATAGGTAGTTGCCCTCGTGCTGTGAAAAACCTGGATGTCTGTAAGCATTTACTGACGTTGGCAATATGATAAACATAAAAAACGAAGCTACTGGCCTCACATTAAGTAATCTTTGTTGATATTTGCATTCCAATAAAGCCTTGAATTATTTGCTGGAGGAGTTATTTAACTCGGTGTTTACGACGGAAACGATGCCATACGCTGTTGTGATTTGGAAAAGGGGATCCCATGTGGTGGACATAGCGGGTCTTAAACCTGATGATTTAATTTACTTAGAGAAAATTCCGTGTTTGTCATCACGACTAGAGGTTGATGCAGAAGGCTTTATTCGCTTTGGTCCGTCAGCTTCTAACAAGCAGAATTCCGTCAAGCCGGCCGTGGTTCTGACAGGGTTGGAAGTCTTGGGATTCAAAGTTGTAACCACAACAGCGACTACCAAAACCGGGAATTCCAGCGAGTACTCCTGGACATTGAGGCGTGAATTTAGTGAACCCGAGCCTCAGGACTGATATACAGGGGCTCGAGTTTAATTAAACCATAAAGTATCCACAGTTCTTTGTAACCTAACTATATTGTAATATTTACAGCGATAGTACCGAAAGCTTATATTTCTTCGTTCCAAGTTTTTTGTAAATTGTTTTCTATATATACATAGTTATAAAAAGGCTTTAAGCATGCCGAATACAAATATTAACAAGCAAAATAGTTCACTTTGCGAACAACACGGTGATGGATGTCAACATTCCTGTTCTTCGGCTCCGAATCCAAGCCTATGTCAAAATCTGGATGAAATGGACTTTGAAAAAGGAATCTGGCAAGCCGCGTTGGATAATAATGTACAAAGAATCGTTCACCTCATAAGAAATCAAAATGTTCACCCTGACGATCCAGACTCTTATGGGTAAATTCTTATTCTGTACTTACGTACTTTAATATTTTTATTCTATTTACCTTGTATACTTGATTCGAGTTTAATGTTGTGGTGAAAATAATTAACATGGGCTCAACAATGCTCTTTGTGTCATACCTGATAATATTCTTATGTCATGCAATGAAAGAATGTAATTATATATAACTATAATATTACAATTTACTGAGGATCAAGGTTTATTTCTCGTCAATATTATGTGAATCATTAATTTTTTTCTTTGTTTGTCTAGCATAACAGCACTTCATTATGCTGCTCGCAATGGACATTTAGCAACTGCAAAATTGCTTCTACAATACGGTGCTAACATAAATTTACGCACAAGAAATAATGGATCAACACCTTTGCATCGAGCGGTGAAAGCTAACCAAAAAGAAATGGTCAATTTCCTACTATCAAATAATGCAGACGCTTCAAATAAAGACTTGGATGGATTAACTGCCCTTGATTGTGCAAAGCGGGGAGGCCATGATGACCTAGTGAAGCTACTGGACAAACAGTAGCAACAAGTCTATCGTGTTCCATACTTATACCAAACCACAGAAATTCCTAAAACAAAGAATACCAAACTATTACTATTATTTTATTAAGTAATCTAATAACCAATATTATTATTGTCATAAATATAGCATTCTTTAGTTGCCTATTTCACATTAATAAATTAAATATCTCATTGTGTCATGCTACTCAATGTAATTTTGCAATTATTTGTCGAATGTATCGAAAATCACACAGCCTGACAACTTTTATACGTTTTGAAACCTATAATCTTATGCTCATTTCTTTAATACAAAAACAATGGCACAATATAGTTTGTTATTTCAATCATTTTTAATAATTGGAATACGTGGTTTATATGATTCTAGTTTATTTTCCGAGCTTTCGATCACAGAGCAGTGATCATCATCAGGGATGATGCAAGAATTATTTCAAGATTCTTCCTAACTAAGTAAGCCTTATGACCATACAGTACTATGCTATAATTACATAAAATTATCGACTTTCCCATGGGTTCCAGGCCCTTGGAAGTTGTTTGATTATAATTAATAGAAGTCAAGTGTGCCTTTAATCTGTTGTTAGGTAACTGCCCTCAGTAAGTAATTCATGAATGGGTGAGTACCCAGAATAAGCAAAGCGTCTCGGTTTACCTATATAGATACTTACATATATTAGCTTCGCTGTCCGAGATTAAATAAAAGGTAAACCAAATACAAACACTGATAACTCATGTGTATACAAACTTACTTAATTCCTTACCCAATTAAACGTCAGCATATTACTTACTTGAGCAACCGCATCAACAATAGGAAACATTATGTGCATACTATGATTATATAAAATCACTTTTACCTAAGTATAGAATTTTAGAAAATCGTAGACTCATTAATGCAGGTCATGGTATCGAACGAAGTAAACGTATGTATTAAATTTTTATGGACGTCAATTTTATAAATTAATATTTTCAATAAAAATAGGAAATACAATACTCGAATAATTAATGGCCGTATGTACCCCCAAATCTCTAATTTTTGTTCGAAAACGACAAACATGTAGAATACCCGAACCTTTCGGGAATTCAATTCCTTCTCTATGCAAATGAAAAATATGTTATATAGTAGTATAGTTATTATAGTACTATCGTACATGTAAAGTACTTTTGTAATGTATGTATTCGACCGTATCTCTATAGTTATCATCCTGAAACACAGTGCATATTAGGAAACTCAGTTACTTATGGATCCCCGTAAGTACATAATTAGAATATTAACGATATTTACATTGTCAGTCAGCCATACATAACATATTTATTATACATTATACTTACTAACACCTAATTACGCCACTGAGGATAACTATGTAATAGCATTATTAATCCTATCATACCTATATACCTACCTATATAAGTTTCTCCATGACATGTTGACATATCTAAGTTCTAAGTCTAATCTGATGGTTTAATTTATAGATTGAGACAAAAACATCTGGCAGGGCATCCTCCTTGCATTTGCTCGGGGCAAGGTGAACTCTCTATTATTTCAATGATCCTCCTGCATAGCATTAAATTTAAAAGTAAAAAGTATTCAGTATTAATAGTACTAATAAAATAAGATTGTAAAAACAAGGATTAGATTTAGACATAATCAATTCTTACGAAGTTTCTAAAAAGCCATACTAACAAAGTGCTTATACCATAGACGATTCCAGGTTCCAGCACTGATTAACAATATTTAACAAACTTAAATAAATATAAGCACAATAATAATAATTTAATTCAGCGTCAACATCATCATCAGTTGTATTATTGTATATCGTATATACAGATTACAGATTCATCGTTAAATGTAGAGGATTTCTATCGAATAATGATTAATAATACTATCTAATGTACTTACATATATGTACTCGCTTAAATTATGAAACACCTTGAAATCAAAAGTAAACCACAGTGTCCAGCTCAATAATGTTTTCATTCGAGTTATCCGAGTTGCCGAATTTTATTACCAAAAAATCAACTATTAGTTTAAAAATCAAACTACATTTTAAATTAAATCAGTCAAAATTTATTTGAACAAAAAATAAATGTCATTAACAAGTTGATCTATAAAAATTAATTCCACAAAAAACCGTTATTATTGCAAAAATTCATTTCAGCAAACTTGTATTTTTCCAAAATTAATTGCAGCAACAATTATTTTACTAGTAATAATTTCATTAATATCAAAATTATTTCCAACAACAGCAGACATTTCTTTGGAAAAAATTATTCCAGCCAAATTTATTACCGGAAATTTTATTTGGCAACATTAATATTCCTTAAACAAATTATTATAAGAAAAATTCCTTTAATTGCAAAAGTAATAAATTGCAGTCCAAATTATTACAGTAAACGTTTGTTTACGACAAATTCACTCCTGCAAACATTAAACCCAGCAAAAGCCAATTCAGAAATATTAAGCACAGGCAACAAATTTCCAGAAATATTAAGCCCATGCAGCAAATTCCAGAAATATTAAACCAAGCAAAAATATTTTCCAGAAATATTAAACCAAGCTAAAATATTTTCCAGAAATATTAAACCCAGCAAAAGCAAATTCAGAAATATTAAACCAAGCAAAAATATTTTCCAGAAATATTAAACCAAGCAAAAATATTCTCCTGAAATATTAAACCAAAGGAAACAATTTTTGGAGAGAAATTAATATTAAACCAAAGGAAACAATTTTTGGAGAATAATTAATATTAAACCAAAGGAAACAATTTTTGGGGAATAATTAATATTAAACCAAAGGAAACAATTTTTGGAAAAAATATTAATATTAAAAATTACAAGCATAATCTTTGCATATTCGAAGAACCGTTCCATTCCGAAATAGCATGCATGCGAGCCTCCAAAAATTAAGCAAAAAACGTGTGGAAAGCGTTAAAAAAACGTGCAAAATGCTCGCTCTAGAGTCTAATAAAAGAGAATAGAATACATATTTAATGAGAGAGGCAAAGGGAAAATTGTGCACATGGTGGCCGCCGTGGCAATTGCAAACGTTTTTCCAATAAATGGCAAAGCCTCGATGTGAGTCTCATGCTCTCTCAATACTCTCAACTGTGTAATAAAAGCCGTGAGACAGAATATTAAATTCCCACGCCGGCGAGTTCAAAAGTTGGCGTCTGGCTTGGAAGGAGAGCAGGTGATGAGTTGAAGCGAGAGTTGGGCTGGGTTAGGGGCAGTCTGCCCCAAAAGTTGAGGAGGTGAAGGGAATTTTATGATTTAAAATACAGTTACGCTCCGCTCCATTCCAATGCTCAACAACGCTCCCTTGGATGTTCAAAAGCCAAAAGGAATATAAAGAGGCAAGAAAGAAGGAAAGGAAAGCATGGCCCATAAGCATTTAACGTTCGTCGACTCGTCTGCTGATGACTCAAGGGGAGGAAAAATGTTGCAATGGAATGGTTGAAGCATTTGGGAATATGGGAAATACATACACGGGAGATAGGGAAGGAAAAATTGTGAGCCCAGGAGAGGATGCGTTGAACAGCCATCTGTCCTTTTGCCGTCAACACGTGAACGGGTCGACAACCGCACTTTCCGTGGTCAAAATTTTTAATATTTTTCGTAAAAATGAAACTTTTTAAGGATATTTTCACCGGTAAGTCGTTCTAAAATATTTATTCTATAGATTTACATCAAATTTCCCTAGAGGAATTCCGTATTTTCAGAGATTTTGACTAAATTTGAGCGGGCGTGAGAGCCTTGTGGGAACGAACTGTTTATTTCGCCGTATGGCATGGTCGGCCTTTAAATGCTTTAAAAATTATTAGAGAAATAATAAGAATCTTTATTTTAAATACGGCAAATATATTGGGATTTTTTTTAATTTGAATTTTTTAGATATAGTTTTTAATATTTAATTGTGGGATTGATAATGGAAATTACTTTCACTGAAAGCTCTGTTGCCTGACCTGATTTTTGTTTTTATATAGTGTACTAATTTTGTAATTATGAAATAATATTATTACAATATTCATTTAATTATTAATTTGCAGGGGACGAGATGTTCTCCGACACCTACAAGATGGTCTTGAAGGATGAAGTCCTGTATGAGCTCACAGGAAGGGTATGTAATTTAGCGTTTATAGTGATTTGTGACGAATTTGATGTTTTTCACCGCTTACAATTGAGCAATGGATTTTAATTAGTATTACTGTGGCTTTTGTGGTGCTCCTGAAGATAATCATTTTTGTGTTTTTTCCTTGTCATGCAGTTGGTTCAGCGTAGGGGGGATGACATTCAGTTGGACGGCGCCAATCCATCTGCAGAAGAGGCTGATGAAGGAACCGATTCATCCGTTGAGTCCGGAATTGATATTGTTTTGAATCATCGTCTTGTAGAAACCTTCGCCTTCGGCGACAAAAAGTAAGTTTGTGTGTTATTTGTGATAATTTTGTGATTTCTTAATTGGTTCTTGTGTAACATTGTATATGGCGTGTAAGTAAAGAAGATACTGGCGTTGCCAAACTTCTGTTTCCATTATCTAATCAGTAATGGCCGGTCCATTACTTTTATATATGTATATCTGTACTTATATAATGTGTGGTGTCGTTTTAGGGGATACACTTCCTACCTGAAAGACTACATGAAGAAATTAGTGGAAAAACTGAGCGAGAAAGCCCCTGACCAAGTCGATGTCTTCAAAACCAACATGAACAAAGTCATGAAGGAACTTTTAGGCCGATTTAAGGAATTCCAGTTCTTCACTGGTAGGTTGCGGTTTATTTTGGTACACTATACGAAATAATTGTGCTTGATAATGCCTCAATAATCACCACTTACTATATTTCCCTTGTAGGCGAGTCAATGGACATCGATGGAATGGTCGCCATTTGCGAATACCGTGAAATCGACGGACAGTCGGTCCCTGTTTTGATGTTTTTCAAGCATGGATTGGACGAAGAGAAATTGTAAAAAAGTTGTATTTCACTGAATAAAGTCCCATATATGGTACTTTATGAAGTCGTCATTATCATTTTTTAAATTTCGATTCATACTGTGCGTACTAACTCTGTCCTGCAACATTTTTCGATTGCAATTAAAACTGAAACAATTAACTATAATCGTCCTTTATGCAATTAATAAATTTCATTAATGTCATTGATATTCCGAATTTAGACACGCGTGGCCCAAGTTTTTATATTAAATTGTTAAATAGTCTAGTTAGAAAAATCGCACTTTACTTTGAAATTCATTCGAGCTTAAATGGGTAGCACTGCTCTCAACTGTCTTACTTGTATACTACAACGTCCCGATGATGCTGAAGTATCGATATTATCATACCTTTATCGAATACATGAATGACAAAAGCGCGTATTGAGGGTCATGAATGAAATATGTTTTTCATTTCTAGTATTGTTATTTTCATCTTTGCAGTTTTGCCTACGAAAGAATAGTATATAAAAACGTACGACCAATATTGCGATACACGTTAATAGCGACTCAAAATAGTCTAGTCTGAAGTATGTCTATATACCTTCCTTTGTACGACTCTGTAAGGCCTTCGGGTAAATCGGAGTATAAACCCCAAATTTTTTATATACCTTCCTTTGTCCATGAGAGATTTTAAGAGCAGACAAAAACAATTAGCAGTATAATATGTCAAAGCTACATTTGTTTAGATTACATATCAGGTCTCATCAGGTAGCGGGAGTGTAAATGCTATGCTTAAATATTATGTAGTTGATGACTGGAATGACGGTAATAATGTGAATTTGTACTTGTAATGAGTTTATTATCGTAATCGTTTTCCAGAAAATACAAAATATCGACAGTACATCCTTTTAATAGTTTACACAAACACCCTATACTTCCCACCACCACACACTTGAGTGTGCTATAGATTGTTAAATAGCATTATCCAGGGACCAAAGTACCTTTTTTAAATCTTCGACAATCGTTACTGTTCAAACATTCAACAATTCTCAAGGGGTTCTAATACGAAAAAATTATGATTAATACGAGCCAATCCGCATTATGTTGTTTTAAATAAAAGAACATTCCGAAATATAAATACGTACAACCACCAACAGTACTTCACAATTACGTATACTAGCTATTAAAATCAAAGGAGACAGTTATTCAACAGGTTAGAAAACAGTAGTATTTTGAACGAGTAAAACTGCAGGTATTAATATCTACACAAATTAACTCCGTCTGTTTTTGGCTCGTAGTAGGCATCAAAAGTCTTACGAAAAGCTCATTCGGAATAATCTAATTAAGGTATACGTACTAGCAAGTACTAGTAAGCTAAAATATTCTACGACAATACAAATAAAACCAGGGACCCATGATTAAATCCTCTTCGTCAATATTAATTTTACAGTATATTATAACGCTCAATTCAGAAACAACTCACAACAATCACAGCTGCATTGTCATTCATCTATACATATGTATTCATCACTTCACATGACACAAAAATAACCTTTAAAGCACAAAATGCATAAAAGTATATCCAGAAATCTCTACAAGGTGACCATAATATCATCAAATTGTATTCAAATTCAATCATCATCGCCCTAAAGATCCTCGCCCAGGCTACAAAAAGCGGGTGACAATCATTAATCAATTTTTTGTTAATAACCGATGAGAGACATGACAAATTGCTTGCATTTTCTCACATTTATCTTATAGCAGTTCGAAAATTTAAAAATAGAGATAATCAATAATTATCATAGGTGAATTATTGATATTGACATATTAGGCAATGTATTGTTCCATCATGAAGATGCTGTCTAAAATGCCAAATATTATTAAGACATTTGAAGGACATATGGGAAATAATATGAAGCATTCCCAACATATTTAAGTCAAAGTTACACACAATTAATTAATTAAAATGTAATATGTGACAATATTAAAGACTACATTTTTGATTTTGAATATAATGTAAGTACGTTATTTGGTAAGGTCGTTTCGCGAAAATATCCTGATAGTTATTTTTTAACCCTTACAATATCGTAAAAGTTAAAATAACAAAAAAGACGCTATATGCATAAACTACATTAAAAATCTCCAAGGCTTGATTTCCGTAACACAAAGGCACATCACCAGATGTCCTCGATGGTACTATTGGCAACTTAAGGCGTCCACACGCAAACTTTCTTGGAACGATCCGCTGTCAACAAAGCATTGCCATTCAAGGTGCCTGCCTGCCAGTGAACTGCTCCAACAGGTGATCTGTAATGTAATAATAATCAAAAGTATATAATAGGTAGTAATTTATTGCGCACATTCTTAATAAATGTAGTTATTATTATTGCTGAGCATTCCATCCTCAACCTATTTCCTCTTTATATTGCCTGGGAATGGGACCGGGGCAAGAATGCGTATACCGTCAGTCCTGTCCTATGGCTCATTGTCAAGTATTTGTACGAATGTGATGACCACACATTATACACATGACATGTAATAATTAAATACGGGAAATATCTGCACAATTATTGAATTAGCTAATGATAATTACGACTTTCCCGTTAGCATAACGTGTTTGCTACAAGAAGCATCCAACACTAACATGTAAACCATTAATAATAAATTCCACACAAAAAAAACTGCGTTCCCTTATAGTTCCTGTCCTGTCGGTTGCATACCCTTCTTATTGCTCTGTTTTCTGATGTATGTGCTATGTTCAAGACTTTTTATCCCGTACCGGTACCGTATTATTGGCATATTATGCAAAAATGCTGCCAGATTAAAAAGGTGAATTAGCAAAAATAAATTATTTCTTGAAAGTAAAAATGTATGCATAAATGATTTAAATAAAAGGGAATGAAACGCTCGTCCCACCCCGCCGTCAATGAATATCTTGACTTAATGTCCGTCTTAGTGTCAAAGGGCGAAAAAGCTTTCATATCAAAACACCCACAGCCCCAGGTCTTGTATGAATCTTAAATAATCTTCCTCATCTAATGCATGAATAATAATGTATACGCTATAATGCACAATATTTCCTTTGGGAAGATGTGGAAAAAAAGAAAAAAAGTCACTCTATAAAATATAGTGACAAGTCCAATGCACACAAAAGGGAGAAAACGACATACTGCTATCTATACTATAGCATCTGTGCAATATGAACGATGAAAATTTATACAATCAATATATACCTTATGCCATCATCGACTGCATCCTAAACTTAACATTTATAATATAACATATAAATTAAACTTATAAGCAAAACTTGGAGCAATCCGCATGCACCAACGCTATTCCGGCAGATCTTGTGAAAATATATATAAACTATAACCAGAGGTGACACATGGACTTGTTTATTATCACAGAAATAACGAGAAAATTGTCTTGAGTCACAGCCCTACATGGCATGTATGATTAAGCATAAATGAAAAATGTGGGGTCATATTAAAAAAAAGCCTACGATTACTATGTATATTATTCCTCCCATTGCTACTTCTGGTCATGTCTCTTGGGTAACATAAGAGCAGGAACATAAATTAAATCGAAATATAGTAAAAATATCAGCAAGATACCTTCCCTAATGGCAAGTCTGTCCGTAATCCTAACACATACCACATCATCCCAAGTTCGCGGACGACAAATTGCCGCTAAGGTATTCACCACACCATTATTTAAACGTTTTGGTAAAACAGCACGAGTAAAAGACTTGAGACTAAAGACAATAACTTCTTCGAGAAGGGACATGGTAAAACTCCTTTGAGACTTTACAGTAATGGTTCCCGCAGTTATCATGGATAAGAAAGTGTGCAGGAAAACATATTAACATTTTTCACAATCATCGAGCAAAATCAAACGAAAAAACTTGCGGATGATTAAGACAATACTACTCGAAGAGAACTAGGTACTTCAATTTTCTGAATCTTGTAATTAGCTGATAAACAGCAATAATGAGCCATAAAATGTACCTTTGCAACTACCCATGTTCAATCAATTTCTTATACGTATAAGCGTGGATTCGAATATTTACATAGCCTGTTACTTTCATCCGCATAAATCACCCAACGGCACGGCATATCCGACTTCCATGTAGCATAGCAAGCATCTTCAATCATGAATGAAGGTTTTAGTTTAAGTAAACAATCTTAATGCGAACGTGATTTAATGCATCAAGTAAATACCAACAAATCACCGGCAATGCAGCAACTTTAATTTATAAAAACAATCCTACATGATTTTTTCCATTAACGTGCCTTCCCTGTGAGCCTTCTATGTATACACACATACAGAATGCAAAAAATGCCAATCGATTGAGTTGCAGGTACTTACTGGTCATATACACAGGGAAAAAATTGCAGTTTGATACACGCTGCAATTCATCAACTATAAGTTCATCAACTAAAAGATGCTTGACCCAACGAAAACGGAAGAAAATTCAGGGACGTAAATGTCCGAATAGACTATAGTCTAACCAAGTCGGAGAGAGACACGGTAGAGAGAATTAACACGAGCAAAAGGTATTAATTACTTACGTGCTTCTAGAATCGTCTTTCAGAATTGCTTCCACCTTGTTTTCTGAGATACTCCAAATGAAAACGGAGCCATCGGCGGAACCGCAAGCGATGAATCGACCATCAGGTGAGAAGCAAGCTCGGCTGAAATCTGATGATAGTTTGAATCCATCCGCACTGTAGAGTGTGGAGCCCGGACATTGATATAAGTACACAAAAATGAAAGGAAACAATACAAAAGTTAGTATTAGGCTACAGATCCCATAACTGCAGTACGAATAAAGATTATAAATTGCAGTATTTTCTGTTTATTCAGACCTTTGTGTATATTACGCTTAAATAATAAGTTATATTTCATTTTTATAACGTCAAGGTAGAATGAAATTAACACCCCGTCCATTAAAGATTCTAAATGTTGAAAAGAGGCAGTCAATGACCCAAATTCGGTTCATTATTTCATTACTACAGGGTCTCTATCATACGTATAATGTTAGGTCAGCTTTGTAACTACAAGGAATAGTAAACCTCTTTCGGAGCAAAGGTTCTTAAGTGCTCAAAGCTAGCAGTAAACAAAGTGATTCAAGCACTAATCATCAGTCCAGTTACTTTCGTCAGACGAGTTATTTCATGAGAGATGCATCCTCGCAGGAGCATGTAAGACATATATTAACTATATACACAATGTGTATATAGTTGAATTACACATATTACGTCTGTATAAAGTATTAGCGAGAGTCCGCGTATGCCATAATTTAAATGCGGATGTTACACATAATAATATTATTATTAATTGAGCGTAATTACGACATATCTGCAAACTTGACTTACGTGAAATGTCCACTGACAGTGTTCATCCTCAAGTCGAGCAATTCAATGGAGTCATCGCGGACGGAAGCCAGCAAGGAATTTTGATCTCGAGATAAATCTAATGATGTAATTTTCCCCTGTAGGGATACTTGCTGTGTTGGTAATTCTTGTCTGGTGTCCCAAAACCGAATCGACTTGTCAAAGTGTCCCGATATCATAGGTGATCCGTCACCCACGCACACGAGATCATTACAGCTCGATCCCGCAAATTTCGTCGACACGCCTGTTTAAAAATAATTACACCATACACACATTTCATTAAGCTTCGATGTAGCACAAGACAGACGTATAAATAATTCTCACGACGAGCCTCGGAGTACAAAATTAACTAATGCTTATAGATGGGTCAGGTCATTACAACAACAAACCCTGCAGCTAAAATAATGGCTATAAAGTTAGAAAGTAATCATAATAACAGCAATGACAAATTCCACACCATTTGTTCATTCCCTGGCTGGTCATCAACACATAACACATTCACACGTTCAAATACAGACCAAATAATTCACACGTCCGAGAATCCCATACGAATGCAGAACTAACTAGCAATGGGATCAGCTCTTTATATGCTGACAATGACTATGATAAAAACACTGCGTTAAAAAAATTAAGCAATAATAATTCTCACAAGCTCTAGAACGGAGATCCCAAATTTTCAATGTCCTGTCATGAGAGCCACTTGCGACTCGGTGAGGATCGCCCATAAACTTTGCAGCAAGCACTTTGTTACTGTGTCCCGTTAGCGTGTGCTAAAAAATATAAACATGAAATTGATTAAATATCAGGAATAAAATTATATTCAAATTAAATCCATAAACTGCCAAATTGAGAGACTCTGCATTAACGCCCAATGATCAATGAAGATTTAATATGCATGGTTGCCAGTCTATATATAAAAATTACTTAGTTTCCTCAGAATGTAAATTACTTAATTACCATAAGAATGGGAATTAAATAAATGGCTTCCGAATGAGCATAAATAACAGTATAACTACCTACCACATAGCTGCAGTAAGAATAAAAAGATTAAATATAACAACCATCATGTTATTTAATCGTAAACAAACATGGAAGCATGGATATCCTTATTAGCTATTATTAATACAGATTATGAATCTGTTTGCCATTAATTATGACAACTTGTTGTAACACGGCGTCACTACCGCTCACACCGTCAACAACAACATGTAACAACAAGAGAAATTTCTTCCTTGCGGTTCTGAATTGTGCGATCAAAGAAGAATTTATGACAAACCTGTGCACTTACATGAATAACATAAACACTGCCTCTGATTAATGCATTAGAATGCAGAAGAGCGGAAGTCCGCAATAGCTTTAAAGTAAATATTGAATTTACAACAATCACCAGTTAATTTCTGATCTCATCTAACAACATTACACAACACATATATCTCATGCATTACGTGTGCGTGAATCTTGTATGTATAACAGAACAAAGTAAGTAAGAAGACTCTCCATCACTACGAATAATAAATATCTGATGTGCAGTATACATATCATCTTATGTAGCAATAAATTATAAATATCTTATACAGTAGTACATATGATTTTTAATACAAAAACCTACATATATATATATATACTTTCCGTGTGGGTGAGAAGCGTACATAGTTACGAGAATGCAATAAAATAAATTCCATTCCGCCATAAAAACGTTACCCTAACCTTCCTTTTTCTTCCTCTCTGGTTTGAAGACTACGGTACCGCAGGAAATATTCAGTCCTCATATCACTATTCAAGTTCTGTTCAAATAAAGTATCACATCACTTTAAATATTTGCATTCAACAGGGAAGTACCAGGATGGCGTGCTCAAGTGCTTATGGTGGGTATTGTTCAGAAAAATTCCTACTTAATACCACAAAGATTATAATGCAGGTGAAGTACAAAAGTTCTACATCATATATGCATCTGCATTATATAACAATAAGCAGTGATTCTCCACCTCATGCAATGTAGTTTTGCATTAATAAGCGTATATACAAATCTATAACTAGATAGAAAGCAGAGACAATAATAAGAGAGACGGCTCCTTATGGGAATATGCATATAAAACTATAGACCCAGGCAGTGGTGCTGGTTTGAGAGTTAAAAGCCACATATATAGGAAAAGGTTGAAATGCTCTCCCACTCGAACGAGATCAAAGCTGTGATTCTGTGGTTATGACGGTATAGGGTCACTGGTTAATTAGTTCCGGTATAAAAACCCTCTACTGTTTTTCTATATTATATGTCGTCGTCGTCAATACTTGAGCAAAGAAAAAAAACTTCATTTTAACGATTCCACTCAATTATGCTTGCAAAGCCTTCTACATTCTTGATAGTATTTTTCAATTGTTTTATTCCTTTTTTAAATCTTGAAACAAGACTTACCACTTGAGCCCTCACCATTTATATTAATGTACTCGCACGGGTCTTCTTTGTTTGCTATCACTTATTATTCTCCTACACTTTAAAAAAATAAAAGTATTTTTTCTCTTCATTCAAGAGCTACCTGTAAAGCACGGACGTGCCGACGAATACCTTTCTTTCATTGCAGTTCTGAAAAATGAACTTAAGCGGATAGAAAACCATTATTTTCTTTGAGGTAGGGCGCGTGTTTTAAGTGCCCAAAGGTTTATGTTAATGCAGTGCAAAAATTTTTATAATTCCTTTCTCAAGAATTCGATAAGTACTAATAGAATTGTGCCAGTAAAATGCTTCAAGTACAAATATGCGCTCAGCACACTCCACATCTTCTTTTCACACGCTCGAAATTCCCGATTTTTATTCAAACTCACGAATTTAATTCCTATTCACCATTTCTACCCGTGTAACCAAGCGCTTTAGAACTTGAAAAGATTTTTTAAAACTTATTTTTACCTTATGTTCGCATGCATTCACCTTATGTTGGAAAATTAAAGACTAAAAGCATCCTTAACCTAGTCCACTTAAGGGATTTGCTAAAAATTTGCGGAGCAACATCGATATGTGCAAAATAGCACGTGTGTACTTTACACCCATTGTTCTCAAGTTAAATTTTGAAAGAAGAATTCTAATTTTGTAAATCATTGTTTGTCAAGTATATTATATCCTTTAAAAACCAACGTTGCATGCTAATAATAGCCTTTCAAAAACTCGAAATAAAAAAAATAAATAATAAAAAACGAAAAATTCAAGATTCTGTAAACTAGATTCAGGAATTATCTTTATGTATACGGTCTATAATAAGTAAGACCACAATAAAAAATGTCTTTGGCACAGTGCATGAAGTGAAAGGCTGTGGAATTTACAGAGAGAAGCAACCACCAGGAAAGATGCAAGAAGAAGCATTTACAGTGATCTTCCTCAATGACCTCGTGACAACATACATTTTTAGCCGTTGACAACGCAAGGAGGGCTCAAAACAATAAACATGCAATATGCACACATAAGAAGGTTTCTAAACACACGACATCAGAAATGTTCCAAAAGCGATTCCTTTATATAAGTAATTCTTCAAGAACAGAAAAAATTTAAGTCAAAAGCAGCAAACTATACCAAGTTCGAGTGTATGTAGTTGCAACAGCAGCGGTGTGACAACAATTTTGCATGGATGATTTTTTCCCCCAAAAATTATCTACACAGTTACGAACATAATACGTGAAGCACAGGAGTATTAAGAGTCCACATATGTAAACGTAATGACAATGATGCTATAATGTGAAAACAGAATACCAAGAGCATACACAGTGATCATAGTTACAGTTGATATTGAATTTCTTACCCCGTTTTTCTCTAACTAAAAATTTCATGGTGCTCCTTCCCGTTTTTTCATATTATGCGGAATGAGCTTCTGACTACCCCGTAGGTACGGCGAGTCTCTCTGCAACTTTAATAGGATTTGAAGACCTAGAGCCCAAGACTCTAAACAACTGCTGTGGTGCAGTCAACTAACTTCATCTAATAATTTCAACACAATACAGAGGTGTACAGGTTCTAAAAAGTGCACAAGTTTTTCCGCCCAATCAAAATTCTATGTTATGGCGGAATCAGAATACTGAGTTTATGTATGTGTATGAATTGTATGTATAGTTGCATAAGTAAAAAGACATAAAGGGAGGAAAAAGTGAGCGTGTGTGTAGTAAATCAAAAGACACGAACAGGAGTAAATTTAACTTAAAAGTATCGTCTTAATAATAATATCCTTTATAAGTAATGATATCTCTCATTCTCCATGTTTTCCTCAAGAGCACAACTCCTTTGCAAAGTATTGCCTGGGCTGACTCAAAATCCTTAGATTGTGGGTAACATATGAAATGCATACCTTGGGTGATCTATGAAAGACATCAACGCAATATGAAGTATTCAAACTTTCGGAAAAAGATCATGAGAACTTATGTGCCTCGGTCCTGTATTATTAGTTGTAAACCCATGCGTACTCGGATTTTCAACGGGCGAACTTCCAATGAAAGAAATTCTAGTATAAAATTAATCCACACATATACTATAGATATACATTTGGTACATATGGTACATACACTCGTCAATAAGTCATGAAAAATGATCATCTTTCCTCAGGATTTTCCATTTCCAACTTAATCATAACTCTCACGAAGTTTTCATTCACTCCGCTAATTTGGTTCACTTGACTTTAACAACGTATCCAGTTAACTTTCCAGCTCTTATTGCAAGACGGATATAATAATAATCCTAATTCTCAAATAGCGACTACACCAAAATGCCGACAAAAATGCAGGAAAAACGAAAAATGTCATATACTATACTCCCATGCATCATATAATTATATATACAATATCATATTTAACTTAAGGCAGTCTCAACCTGTACAATGCGGACCTTAACATCCTACATCTTTACAAGGGCTTCAACCTTTCTTGCAGTACATAGTGCAAGTTAAAATGCACCGATGCATCATTGATGTACTCTTTGTGAAATAATGTTCAGCACATGCACAATATGCAACATATAGTGCTAGAATAAAATCTAACAATGTATCTACTTATTCATATCGTAATAGTCAAGAAACATGTAAATGAAATTAAAAACATGGAGAGTGCGAAGGCGTGAAACTATTTTCGGTCGTAAAATGAAATCCCCTGAAAAATCTACCAGAGTTTGGAAATTCTTGTGCCAAACTACAAAAATGTACTATCCTGGTATACAACTGTCAGCATTTACGCACTTAATACATACTTTCTTCTCATTCATATGCACCCGATAAGAAACTAGATACGGATATGGAATGGAAACGAGGTTTGTGTTTATGTAAAAATTGCTACTGCATAACCTTTCGCATATTACTACATGTAAAGTTAAAACCACTGTACTGAGTTAAGGTATAATATGTGGCTATTGCTCTTGAATTTTCTGCAAAAAGAGTTTGATGTACGGTGTTTAACCTAGCTTCGGTAAAATTGCAAAGTTTTGCATAAATAATTCTCAGGAGTTTGTTACATAAAGAATTAATGCTCTTTTCAGTCCCAACATTCATGAACTTAAGAATTAGATTAAAATTTACATGAGAGCTTTATCTCGTGTATTACTTATATTCTCCATCTATATTACATACGAAAGCCCAGACAATGTATAAGAATTCATTGTCCGGGTCAGCAGAAGTGAGATACAATCACACGAAATGTACAAATATACACACCGTGTTATGGACTGGCTTATCGAGTACTGTTGTACAAAAATGCTTAAAGTAACAGGTATGTGTATACTGCTGAAAAACTTTGACATTCTAGAGAGGAAGAAACCCTCGGACAATATGACTTCATTTCTTCGTGCAAGTGTGTGAACAATCGCATACACAAATTCTGCTTCAGTCAAAGGGCTTGATCATGGACAAAATTGTGGCAACACAAGGAAAGTCAACAATATCAACCATACGGAATCATTTCTTATTAAACACCTTTCAATGATGCTTCAATACGATTTATAATTTTGATTCGAATGAACTGCGAACAAACCCAACACCTCTTTTCATATCCCAAGATACATACTATTGATTGCTATACTTTGTGCAATCAACACTGACTTGAGTAAACTTTTTTTGTAACGGCATAGAATTTTCATAGAATTCCAAGAATTTTAATCGCATTTGGAGGTATACGTGAATAACTATAGCAGTTTTTTACTTGTCACAATGAACTCAGGAAAGTGTGGATTATACTTACAGAAAAACGTTTGCATTTATCGTATGTAAAACGAATAAATAAAAGTTTATAAATATGTACACAATAAGCGTAAATACATGCAAAAACTTATCTACATGTAGTTGCAATGGGAAGGAAATGTAATCCGTAATGTAAGAAAGGCAAGGAACCCAGGTTACCGTACAATATTTAACCTTACCTTGTTGTATATGTACAAAAAAGGTATCAAAGCAAACGTTACTCAAACTTCTAGATAGAAAACTGAACTTCCTCTATACTTTTCTGCACACACAATCACACAATATGTAATCTTAAACCCTAAGCCATGATTTGTTCCTCTAGGATTTCATCAATAATAATTATGACATTATAGTGGTAGCAATGCTTCAAAAATGGAAACTTCATCCATGGACTTGACGTGAGAGTCGGGTCCTGATATAGTAACAGATTTCAAAAAAGGTGAAACATGTAGTAAACAGACTTGAAAGGAGATGAGAAATATACAGGAACAACTTTAACAGAAGAGGAAAAAAGAAACGGTCTCCTCATCACAGGAAAAAAAATTAAACAGGAGCCGAAAATAATTTCAGAGTAAAGTCAAGGAATTAAAGAATAATAATAATCATTGAGGACTCGCCAAATAAGGGAAATTCCTATGTTCCTTCCACACAACTCCTCACGACAAACTTGCTCATCGAGACTCAAGATCATCTTTATCCCATGAATGAATGGTCAAGTTAATAGAACCGCTCTCGAATGAGACTGCACATCTATCTCATTTAAAACTTTACTTTTGGCTCGGAGACCTCACCCTAAAGACACTAACATCACTGTATCAAGTCTTCTCTTTGGAACATACAGGAAATTCAACTCACATAAGAGTCAGCCTTAATCGCAACAAGCAATTACATAAAAACCTCTCATACATGTATTAATATGTATTTTCATACATCAATATGAAAGGTAGATATTTACATACAAGTGTTAAAATTCACATGCATAACTATACTAATACCTATTTAAACATACATATATATATGCAAATACATGTATTTACATGAACATACGTAGAACGAGATATCTATGTAAACACACACATTTGAAAATACATTACGACATAACATGAACATGCTACATCCAATTACACGTCTAAATTTTCAACCGTGTCACAACTGGATCGTAGTTGCTGAGGTAAAAATACGATGGTGCGGGTATACAATTAGTTCCATTATACTGCTAGATTCGATTAAAATTCTTCAGTAGCCATAAATGGCAATGCAAGTGAATCTTTCACAAATAATTCACATTTAAAATATAACTATTTCCTTGACCATGGAATTCCTTCATAAATTGTGCAGGGAAAATTAGGGTTCATTGACGACGAACCTCTCTCTATGTCCACAAAGATTAACGTTATACGTGGAAAATTTGCAATGAAAGCTACTATAGGCCTAGTCGCACGGATTAGGAGTACGAGAGCAAACGTCCATAAGGGACAACTACCTGGAAGATGGCGAGAAAGAGCAGGATTTCTGTAAATGAATAAAAGCATGCCAATGTATACAAGTGAGTGAGCACAAAAGAGACAATGATATTCTTGTTTTATGTATAGACTCACGATCAGGATCTGCCTATTAAAAGTGTATGCGTTATGATACAACTCAAGTATTGTTCAAGGATCCATAAAAAACCTAAAAAAGACCGGATAGGAAAATACTAAATCCGTTTCGTTTCTATTCAAAAGTCCATTAGCATGAAAATCACAAGCAGCATCAGAGAAATACACACGCTTTTCCTCCTGTTTTCATGCCAAGACTTAGGCACACGAGGAATTTAATTCCTTTCCTCATATACATATACACTACTTACTTTAAAGGCGTTGCTAAATTCCACGCATCTCAGGATTTACAGGTGCACCCGGCAGTACTATCATTCCGCATATCCTCTAGAGCGCGTTAGAAAGTGCTGGCAAGTTCACCCGTCAGTTCACTTGGAATTATTATGATTTGTATTACCTACATTAATTTTGGTAGTGAAACGCGTTGCAATTCACTGTCATTGATTCACAAATCTGTATAAGCACATGTTACGTATTTACCAAAAGCAAGTTTTAAATTGAAAAAACATGCTTAAAATGGCAAAAATTGATTTACAATCGGGAACTTGAATGTTCGTAATCAGCATCTGCAGTATTAACAGTTGCAATATTACCCCTATTCCTTACAAGCTACAGACAATACAATGTTTACCTTGTCATAAACATCCAAACCAGCACAACAATGAAAAACTGAAACTGATTTTGAATTTAACATAAAAAAATGTGCAAAAAGTTTCCAAAAGTATGGATACAGCATATAACTATCAACTGTTACGTAAGGCAACACGACAAAAGGAATTTAGTAGCAAAACAGCGTATGTAAATTTACACTAACCTTTCAGCATATAGTATCATAGTGCGCAATCCACTTAAAATTTGCACCTAATCACAAAAAGGCGTATATCCCTATTCTATTATGGCTCTAAATGCAAGAAAGGCATCGCTATTCACTTACAGTTTTGATTCTATTCTATTATTTCAAAGAGGCATTCATAAAAACCGATTACAGCTTCTGATTCTTTCTGTCCTTTTCAAGTCTCTTCAGGCTAAATACCTTGATGAGCCCGACATGGCCTAAAACGGTAGTCTTTTTACTTTGTGAAATCCAAACTGACATTCTACTACAAGATGCACCATCATTACCCAAGATAATGTATATATTATGATGCACAATTAGTAACTTGCAGTTCCATTACTCAACCCACAGTTTATAGCTCTTGAAGAGGAACTGATACGATTAGATATTCAAATTGCCTCACTAGTATAACTTTGAAGAACATTCAAGAGTGTAGTAATGTAGGCTTCTAATTATACACAAATTGTTTCCCATCTCCAATATCCTTTCTATACTATTGGAGCTATGTAAAGCCATTCGAAATCAGCCATGATAGGGCTTCCCCAAGAGATTCTTATACGTACAAGAATTACTTGGGCAGCTTTACAAATCGCCAGACTTTTTCTCGTCATCCCTATTATCCATATTCCGCATCCAAATTAAACGAAGGTTTCATAATTTACTTAACCGAAATTATCTGCATATTTAACCAAATGTCAAACCACCATAGATACATACTCACTATATGCAGATATGTAATACAGACAATAAAAATGACATCTACAGCATACGAACGAAGCATTCTCTGAGCTGCAGTTAGTCAATTGGAGTTAAAACTCGCAACCACGGATTATATTTATCATGATATAGTTATAATTTAATGATTTTTATGCCATTTAGTTTTATTTTTACTATATTACATATTGTATTTGATGTATCACAAGTATTATTTAAGCTAGCACGTACAACATTGAAGTAAATGTATGTACTACATTTGGGACTTGTAGCTCGTCTTAGTTCCAAATTCCTTAAATGGCATATTCAACCCGACAATATTTAACGGATTTCAAAGTATTGATGGCTGAAAGAAGTCGGACATTACCACCCTAACAATCAGATAACAGAGAGCTCTAAACGGTACATATAAACTTGTCGGAGGAAATCAGTACCAGACAACAAGGAAAGGGAGCCGATACTTATATAATGTATATGTATATTGGGACTTGAGTACAAAAGATTGATTAGAAAAAGAGGAAGTTAAGCAACAAGTAATACATTAATGATTGCGAGGACCATTAATAAAGGGACATTATCGACGGTGGTATGCTAACGTTTGCTAAACGTGATTCGGTATTAGATTTAATCAGTGGAACCCATCAGAGAAAATCGATTCAAAAACTTGCGTCCAATAGCACTCAATACGACTCTATTAGGAAGAAGATGGACAAGCCATGCAAAGTGGCAGAACGGGGGTAAAGTCTCCAACAATATTTCACTGAAAAAATCCTGAATAGTTAAATTCTTTGTTCATTCTCATGACCATTCTCATAATTGCTGATGTCATGAATGTCCAACTTAGGAACACTTGAGCAACTGTTTACTGATACTAACAGACAGATATACTACTTCAACTATACGTCATTGAGTTTTACGGCGTATATAGCACATATATACTGTTGTACCACGATGCATATGTGTTCGCAGTAGATAAGTCATTTAAAGCTCACAATATTATTAATCCACACAAAAATTCATACAGACCACGATGGAGTTGACCACACAATAATAAATGCATTTATACAAATACACATATATATACGGCTATAAAGTAGTTAACACAACCGAAATGTATTACAACCCTTCAGTCACCGACAAGGTACTGGCAAACATGATCATGTAGGAAGACATACAACATTCTACATAATCATATATGTACATACAGTGAGGCATATAACAGTCTATGCAATATACATACAGAAAAACTTATAGCAAAAAGTGTGTATACAGGAAATCACGACAATTTATGTAATACCTATAGAGGAAAACGTATGACAATATATGTCATCCACGGGAAATAAGAGAGGAATTACAGACATGTAAATGCAATAGTAGTATTTACTTTTACACGCATATGAAGCTTGAGCTGAGGGAGACAACGATCTGGTTTCCACAATAGGAATCCAACCATATAGTACAAGTACTATTCTACAATGTATCTTGAATAATAGCTTATGAACAAGTACAGCTACTCGTGTGGGACAGGGAAGACAATGCGATGCACACAGAGGTACGTGCTAGTAGCTGTAATTCACTAACATCGTGAAGATGAACATGCTTCGGAGTCAAAACTTACCTTACTACTATACTGCACATACTGACTAAAAGCTTACAAACTGTGAGTGATAACTTTCCTTATTACTATTCGGAAGGTAAACTTTCTTCACACTATACACAGTATTTACAGGGAGAAGTGAAGCATGCCAAGATGAAGACAACTTTCAGCGTGCATTACTGTCAGGCCTGTATAGGATTGAGAATTAAATCATAAACGTTTAAAGTAATTTAGTAATAAATACGATGCGTGGAAAATAAAGATACAGCTACTACAAGTACATTGTCCTTGATTGTACATATAATCATCTTAATAAATTCTGATACATTTATGGCTGAAAAATTTGTACTGGGAGTCTTTAATGCATTTCACCGTTTTTCCTCAGGTGTACCCAAGCATGGCTACTTCAATTTCAACTCAAGGGAAGAGAAGTATCACACTATTCCTATGTATGTTACACATTATTATTATATCAGGGCGATTATTTCAGTTTTATTTACCTTTTTCAATTACAGACTAAAAATCGCTGTGCAGCATCCTATGGTGAATTTTTAGTATATTTCAACCAGGTAAATCCCATTGATTTTTTTGGTTCCATAGCTGTAAAGTTTAACTTAAATTTTTTAAAAGCATCAGCTGCTCTATTCTTTACCAAACGGTCTTTGGTCAAGGAATGGATCACTCTTTTAAAACTTAATATTCTTTGCGCTGTAACTTTCAATTCCACCCCGCCTGAAACATAAGTTATGGCTAACGATACTGACAGATACAAAAGTAGTTTTGCGATACTGACACGTAAGCAATTAATCCTAAATTTAAGTGATTGAATACAAATTAGCAATTTTCCGAGTCTAGATACCGTATTTTTTGCACCACTAAAATTTTGCAAAATCCAATTATTTTCTTATAACTGGAATCCTTGCTCAACACCTGACTCAAGTTAAGTACTGCATTTTATTGTGCATTTCCTCAGACATTTTGCCAGACTAGACATATTCTAATAAAACAGGGCGTACATTTCCTATTAGGTGCTTCCGGTCAAGTTCGGGAATACGATACAAGTTATCCTGGCAGTAGATACTTAAAAGCGTAACTTAACTGTGAGTAACTTCAACTTTTCATTTCATCACAGGAAGCCCCAAATACGTGACAGCATTGAATCTGGATACCAATAAAATTCTTGGTTAACAGAAGACTGCTTAAACTGTATTTCCTAGACGAAGGCAAACGAGGTAAACACACTGGCATAACCTTGTCGAGCACATGCGGAGTGTTCCCGCATCAGTACCTTTACATGTCCACAAGTAGTAAATCTGAAACTTAGCAATGAAAAATGGTTCAAGGTGTAAACAACCGAGGAAAAGCATATAGGACGATTAACATTCATTAAGATGAATGTTTCATACGGTCTCTACACTACGGTTTGAAACCTCCCTTATAAAATACCGTCAGGTAGCAGGAAAACATTTTCACCCTTACAGGCAGAATTCCTAAGTTTTTCTTTTAGTCAATTTCCTCTCAGCAAAATGAATTCTTAAGTATCAGGGCACGAAGGGATGACATGTACCTGGTTGAACAGGACCCAAAAACTGTTGAAAGGGAAGGGCTTCACATGTAAAACTAAAATTTGCAGGATATAAAGAAATAAACGAACACCAAGAAAAACAACCTAAACTACAGCTATAAAAACGTTTCAATGAAATTCTGCTTAACGTGTACATTGAAATGAAGGGAAGGAACCACCGTGCACGAAATATTAACTACCAACGAAGAAAAACTTATGCCCACTTATAGATGGTCATACTTTAAACTTGTGGTTGGTCATACTTTAAAGCTTCGGAGAATAAATTGATAATTTACAGAATTTCAAGTCGGAATTGCAGAGCCGCTGAGCTTTTCATACATATCAAAAAATTTTGTAGATAAATTTCATACATACATAAGACTAACATGAAGAGCGTGTAAACTTGGTTTAAACTTTGAAGATGAAGGAAAAAATCAGGAAACGCTGTTCATAGGGTGAAAGAAATCCCGACGTTACCCAACGACTACACTCCCATTCAATACAGAAGCAAGGGAAGTTCAAGGAGTAGAAGCAACATAAACAGAAAGAAATAAAAGAGTCTAAGCACCAACCTAATGTTAACTCTCGTTTATTACCTATTGATTGATTACCCGTCTCTGCTCACGCACATAAATCCTCGATCTCATTCACTGTTCATTTAAAATCATTTTCATTCCAATCATATCTCCGTCCTATACCCCTACAACATGAATACGCTTATACGTATCTCCAGATACCATAACACTGATGAATATACCAAGCAAGAGCATGTGGTAGGGCAAGGCGATGGCGCTCTTACGATTAGAAACAATTGCCTTCAACTCCGTTCATCTGTCTGTGATTATTGTTATTGTTCTTGTTCCTTCGGATCGTACAGTAATTAGCCAGATCATTTTTTATTTCATTTCTATGACGACGACCGTCTGTCCAAACTAATAAAAAAATAAGTCGCTCCTCTCAATATTCTTATACATAAATAATACACTACTACCCTATAAGTTACATACATACATACTACTACTGCAGTTGTACGCTTCCCGCACTGCAAGATCTGCCTACAAGCATTGCATTTTCATATAGATACTTCAAACCTGCACACTTGAAGAACGTTGCACCACGTACATCTCCCAAGCATATACAAACATATAGATAAAAGTATATATTGTAAACAAACAAAAAACGAGCAGAAGAAGTAATGATGAATGGAAAAAACAATAAGTCAGCCTATTTTTTTCATCTGTCCACAAATCCCAGGTGCATGCAGTACATAATTAAAAAATCATCCAATCCACTAAACCCAACATACCAAGTTCTGCAGTTGGTCAAAGGAATAATAATATAAATTTACAATGTACATAGAAATATGTATCTGATAATTTCATCAATGGCACGAACAACTGTTTGCACAAAGAGGAGATGTGTTGGACAAGGAAAAACTGGGATAAAAACAATAATAATTCCATGGTCTGTTCTACTGAAAGAAGAAGACAAGCGTCGGACTAACTACAAAAGGAGCTTATATGATTTTGACACAATACGAAAAGGAGCTTATATAAAATTCACTAATTCAAAAAGGAGCTTATATTAAATAATTGTGTTTACGGGAGCTGGTGGCTCCGGAGCATGGAAAAAATATAAGCTCCTTTTTGTACCGGAAAATTTCGAAACGCAACATGTCCCCTTTTGATACTGACCCAAAATCATATAAGCTCCTTTTGTAGTTTGTCTGACGCAAGGTTGTGCATGGGATGTCTCACACTAGATCTCTCAACGGCTCCCAAGTCTCATTTTATTTCATTTTCAGCCGTTAATTTCATGAAAAAACGACGAACTTGAGTTCAAAAGGTAAGAGAAACAAAAACAATTATGATTCAAAGTCAAAACAATACGTGCTTCTTCATTTCAAATCCGAGTTCAACCATGCAGTAAGAATCTATATGTATACACTCGTTGAAATTGCGTTTGACTTCAATTCCAAACCATTGTATTATATCCCACATACAAATCACTGCTCATCTCATTTAGTTTTAAATCAAGATTATTTGGTGATTAATGTCTTTTCACCTGTTTTTTAAATTTTCACCTCAAGGATTACGAGGAGTGACTAAGCCGGATAACAATATACCTAGACCCTTTTCTTGTGTATTTAAAACAATAAGTTACATAATAGAATATCATACAAATACTCCAAGCACATCAAGCGGTAATTCATTTTAGGATAGAACTTTACTGAAAGATTGAGCCATTTACTTAATACGTTCGTACAAGCGTACTTGTAGCTAACCACTTAATCGCCCAGGAAGGTTAAGGTGTTAATTGAATTATTTAATAATGATAATAACAATAATTAAGAAACGATGTAATTTTATCCGCCATAGTTCAAGTGTTCTCAACTAAAATTATTTAATAATTGGTAACCATTTACTATATAATATTGAATAGGATCTACTACATGTATTATTCAATATACTTTAATATATCAATACGTTGCAAACTATATCTACAAGGAGCTTCAATAACTTGATTTTAGCAACAATATTGCAGTCTGCAAAAAATCACTAATTTTGCAAAATAAACGATATCAGTAACCTTACAAAAAGCAAATGACCGACTAGATGTTTTCGCAGCAGTCGAATTTGTATGATCTTTGGTATCATCATGTTCTTGCTTTCAAAGATCATCAAAGTTCATCACCGATAGCCAATGTTACAGTTGTTAAAACACTTATGGTAAATAGCAATTCATCCTGGTAGAAAACTACAATATCTCAGGCATGAATAAGCAAAAGCGTAGTCCTGATTGATTATTAGTAAATTGAAACGATGAAAATACAAAAAATGTGGAAAACAATGAACCCTTATTATGGAAAATTACTTTGTTTAGTTTTCAATTCCTCTGTGTTGGTCCACAGAAATGCAAATATAATATGTCAATTCGCAAATTTTGGGTTCTTACTGCAAGAACGGAAGAGAGGCCTGAGTTGAGATAAAGCTTGAATGCTTTTAATCTAACAGATTTTCTCGTACGTAATTTGAATTGTTTTACATTTTTTGCATTAATTAGGCATCCGCTCAAGCCCACTCGAACGTAGGTATAATAGATTGGATCTCTGATGGCAGACCTACGAAATGTAAATATCAACATCAAGATTAAACAAGACATTCCTACGAAGACTGTCTTAGTGAGCCAACCTTAACCTGCACTAAGTTAAGCCGTTTCGCAATATCTTCTTTAAAGATCAGCTGCAATGCAGGTGATTACGGTCCGATTAAAGTGCATCCTATTGTACGGCAGATACACGCATATTATTGAAATAAAGCAAACATAAAGTCAACAAACTGTACAATTTGAGCAGTAAATTAAATTCTTTCTCTTCCAACATTCCTTATGTAATCAGTGGTATTACAGTGGAGTGGACAGTACTTACCCTACACAACAAAAGCATTGCACGTAATTTAACCAACCAAGGCATATGCGTGAATACATGTTTAAATATTGATGTGACGTGTGAATACATCCTTCACCATACCTTCATTCTTATTGAGATTAATGTTAACAAAGTGTACTTCTTCGATTCAAGTTCCGGCATGTTTGTGCTATGAGATATGTAAATCTAGCTAGATTCACTAGTCCAAGTTCTTTAAAACGTTACACATTTAACAGCTTAATAGCCTTATGCTCAAGCTTTTCAGGCGCTATTTCACTAGAATATAATTATGCAAACTTAAGTCCTAAGTTGCAGGTAACAGTAAGGTTTTGTATATTGGTATATTTACTATATACGAAACTGCTTTTCAAATATTATGCTTTTGAGATACTAGACATAGCTTCAACCATCATACAACACTTGACAATGCGACTGGTCAGTGAATTCAATGTAGCATACAATAGACCACAGGATTCTGCATATCATACAGTACAACACACATTTCCCTACTACACTACACTGATGCAGTATGACATATTCAGAACAGCAGACTACCGAAATTCAAAAGCAGCAGGTTTTTCAATTGCCCATGTAATACATACGTACACACAATTCCATGTATTTGTCTGTAATTACAAGGTTGAACAAAAATTAGTTGCGGTGGCTTCGTCCCTTACAATTAGTAATATCAGTTGAAAATGAGCATTACGGAGGATGAAGAGCGGAGATCAAAATAAAATGCTACAGCTTACAGCTACATTACATAGCAACTTATGTGTAGGAAGGAATGAATTAAATCATCACAATCATATAAATACAATGGTTTAAATCTCAATTACAAACTCTCCCTCTCTCCGCCGCTTCATTTAATGATAGCACCAAACCATTTATTACAGTCCCTCCACCACCGCTGTCAATACAGCCCCATACTATATATAAGTATAAGTCCCACGAGAATCTATTCGGATTTGATCTATATACATATAAATAAACACCTGCACATAAAGTACAAAACACACGGTCATCATTACCGAACACGATAGGAAGTGTCTTCATAATCGCAGTGCAATATTAATAATTACCATTTTAGGTACATATCTTGTAAGTTCAGAAGCCGGCAATGTAATGTACGTATTATCAGAATTCAATAGAAACAAACACGGAGTGATTCAATAAGTACCGTATGTTTTCTCTCTATCCCACAGGAAGCAATACCAGTCTTACAAGACCTAACGCTATACAGTTGGAGGGCTGGGAAAATTTCATTGCACAACAATCCTCCACGCCTGGAACCAATACGTACAACAAGTGTAACAAACAAATTGCATCCTATGTAGTACTAGCTAGCATAATAGTTGATAAGCAGTTTGAAATACAAAAGTTGAAATTCGTATCACAGCGATTTATTGATATCACTACATTATTAATATACAGTAATAATAATAACAGAAATTGAAATTTATTAATGCTCCGTCATCATAAAGAAATTTATACAATAAAAGAAGCAATTTAGTTGAATTGCATCACATTCCATCATCATGGATTCGTAAAGATTTTGATTGAATCATTTACAAGGCGGGATGGAAGTATACGGTTGAGAAAGCATTGGATAAGAGTAATTTGCAATAAAACAGTCTGTAATTATTACTCATATCAATAACCAATATTAACAGCTTTAGTACAGAATTTCGTGCCGGGCCGAACTTTTTACGAAAGCAGTTCATATACATTTTAATACAAGCACCCGCATTTGATATTACAACTATTTCATACATTTTTAGTATGTATATTAAGTAGTTCATGCTTTTTATTTCATGAACAAGTACTTTATTTCCACCATCGACGAAGGATCAAGACGTTCGTAGTATATAATTCATTTACATGTACAGGTTTATCACCTCTGATTGAAGGCTACCACTGTGAATCCGCCCCCAAAATGATCCCATATGACTCCTTAATGCAACCTGAAAACTCGAAATATGCTTAACACCTAACAGTCAAATTAAAGCTAAAAGCACACTGAGGCCACTATGAAAGCCACAGGAATGACCTCTCTCCTTTGGTGGTAATAACGAGTTCAGTTTTGCATAATTAGCGCACACGACATTCAGATTGCAGCGGTCAGTTTCCATATGTATATAGGCAGGGTATACTGGACTATAGAACTGCACAAAAAAGCCAAGTCGGTAAAAATAATGTGAACCCAGAAGCAATTTCTTAAATAAACGTCCTCCTCGGGAATGGACTGAAGGTGTTGGTGATAAATTATTATGATAAGAGCTATTCTATTCTTTGATGATTGTTTGGCCTAATAGCCAACTGAACGAAGTGTGAAGAGGTGGAAAAATGGACAAGGAGGCGAAGTTAATAATAATTGCAAGGTATTAAGAATGTAGAGTAAATGAGAAATTAAGCACAAGTGCATCCGACCTGGACGGCACGAACCAAATCAAATCGAGGCAAATCAAATGCATGGATGAATTGATGAGAGGCATGACTTGATTCATGAATAAGAAACGAGGTGATGATCTAACAGGGAGATGCAATGCATATTCAATACATTTTTCACCCCTCCAAAAACATCAATCCATGTGTGTAAATACGTGGGAGAGCTTCCCATTAAATCAGAGCTGCTTGGACGTTACACGAGAATTAACACTTCGGACATACTTATCCAAGGTGCACGTCAAGCCAAACTCTTCATGATAGATTGTGGAAAATACGCATTGTGAACACTCAGAGGTAGATTCCATGGAAAGGCGATAGATATTAACGGTTCTTCCGTTAATGTTAAAAGCGAATAATTTGATGATCCAATGTGAGAAAAATTAGGTTGTACTCGATTCTAGCACTCAAAGGGCTACAAATGTAACATCTTCTTCACGGAATTGGTCCTCACATGAGGACTTCTAACATGAAATCATACACGAGAACTACGCTGCATAAGGATATTTCCTCCATATTCATGCGTGAAAATGTCTTCAATCCAGTTCAATTTTTTATACTATACTACTTCACTATTGTCATTATTACTTTTATTATGTTAATGTTGTGACAAGGCTGTCTGAATATTTATCGAAACCTTTCGATGTATTAGATACTTCGGGAAGAAAAAGCTGGGGAGAACGGTTCCCTAACAAAACGTCAAAAGCAGAGCACAATGCACATATCAAGGACCATCGGTCGAAGAAATGCAAAATTATATGCGGATACTGAAGAATCCTTCGTCAAAAACCAGAGCACTATGTAGATACACGAAAGTATCTTAAGTTAGTACATTCGGCAATCAAATTCAATTCTTCCTCCATGGCTTGAACCAGTTTCTGTTATACAAAAACTCAAAAATGTATAATGGTAAAAATCAACAACAGCATTTTGAATTCAAACAAGATTAAGCACAGCTTTTATAAAGAAATAACAATAGCAAGAGGGAAAAAAGGACGGCCAGAGAGACGAAAAGAAGAACTAATATGCTTTTATTAATACTGATGATTGCAAAAAAATCAAGGCACCAAAGTACACAAAGTCAAAAAGACCTGCAGGTCACTCTGTTACTTGTATATCGATAGCAGACAATTTTCACCGTTCGTTACAAAAAACGCGAGGTTGTGCGACATACGATTAACATACATATTCACATGACGCGCCGCATTATGTAATGATACTGCAGACACAAGCGTTATCTACACTAAGAAGTCACAAAGGAGAATTGGATACAATGTGCACGATAGCACCACTTATTACTCCCAAAGCATGCAAGGAATTGAAGTATTCGAGATATAAATCCAATAATGTATAGACATACTACTACTACAAGGCCTAACTTGAAAAATCGACACCAGATTACATAGAAATGCCTACCTAAGGCAGAACCAGGAAACCCTACACAACATACAGAAATAACTACAGTGCACAGAAAAATTGTACTTATATAAAAGATGATACGGACTTTGTGTATCAAACCCTGTCACTACAACACGAAATTGCCAGGTCCCATGTGTCCACTTAAAACTTGGAGAGACTTTACACACATGAATTTCCATTATTCGTCAGATCCTTCAGGGATACTACAATGGATTTCATCTTATGATTAGTGATTAATGCATATATAAAGCATGGCATGTATGCACTACAAATGTAAGTGTAGCAGACGCTCCAACTCTTTTTATGTGAACAACAAGTGATAGAGCGAGAATAGAAAAAAGCCAAGTTGTATAGCTTTTTCTTTCTTCATATTAGTTATCTTATAAGCTATCATCATTACCCGACTTTTTTCCCTTTCTCACGCCTGCCCTTTGCATCATACAAGTTGATGCGTCCATCTATAGGACTTGGGTGAGAGGGTAAAAAATAACTCATTTTTCAACTATCCCCGGCGTGAAGTCCTTGTTGTTCGCTTCAATAGTGAGTACGTGTACAGACACTTGAGGAGAGGGACACATTTGCCCAATAACGGCATCTTACTCCTGGCTTTATCCGCTAATGTTTAAAGAATATCAGTAGTAGCCCACTTGTGGAGATACGTACACACCGCATAATATGTTGTGTACACCTACCCGTGAGTCCTTTTTGTAGATTAAGATCTAATGACCAATATCCATTATAATAGCAATGTAATCCAAGTGGGTACGCTACAAAGACTTGTACCACAGGTATATCTACATAATTTAGAGCAAGTTTTATAGACAGATACATGTACAATATAAACTATGCATCCCACAGCATAACATATTTTATACTGTAAGATACATTGTTACTGTACAATATATCTTCAAATGTATTAGGAAGTCCGGCTTGCATACGCAACCTGCAATGATCATTCCTTTTTGTTGTAGCATAGATTTCATTGGGAAAACTACCGACCACGATAATTGATGGGCATCCTAAGATTCTTCGCAGGTCATTTTCGTCATAATGACGATATTTAGCACTTATTATATTATATAGACCCCGTTACTATACTCCACCGATCCAGTTGTAGTTCGTAAGTTTCTACTGCTGATAAGCTCGGCTACAGTTGGTGTAGTAAATCATGAATCAAGTCGCATGCAGACAGAGTTTTTGAATATCATACTCTCAAAACAAATGACCGCCTTATGCAAGAACTAACAAAAATGTTTACGAATGAGAATGGTATCTAAAATCTTATTCCCGCGACGGGACTCGTCTCTTTATATGGACATTGAGTACAGATGACAAAAAAACACGCAGATAATACCCATAATATTAATAAAGTACTAAAAATAGAAGTCGCGAGTGTACATATAAATACAGTCACTTTAAGTGGAAATCGTAGCATATAATGGAAAAGCCGTTATGAAGGACGTACCAAAATACGCAGCAAATTTCAAGTCCTTTGTCAACTTCTACTATCAAATGACTACGCAATCACAAATGTAATTTGAATTTCAAGTTACCACCAAACTCTTTCTGAAGTATTTTACCAAAAAGACAAGGCATAACTTCTGACTTTTATCTCATAAGACAGGCCTTGTTTTCAATGATGAATTTTTACAACTTTGTCGGGTGATACATGGGCCCCATAGGAAAACAATGCTAACAAGAACAGATTTGGATAGAAGATAATGCAACAGCCAAGATAACTACGACAAATGCATAAAGGCGGATCTTAGGAGACATATAGTCAGTGGGTTGAGGAGGAAAAGGAGACAAATTGTCTAGAAGGAGTAATGCTGCTGCTTGCAATTTGCAGTATAGTTCATGGTCAACACATTACTTAAACTACTGATATAACATGCACGTCCACTGAACAAATGTGATTACAAACTACCGTTGACCTCAAGTCAATTTGAATGTGTACACACAAGAATGAACATGAAGGAACCAGCCGTACCAAGTCAGTAATGTACATGATTAACAGCGGAAAAATAATTTTTAATAATAATAAGTGAACACTTGAACACCTATGGCCCGTCCTGCTTCAACGCAGGGTAGTGGGTCTCTGATAGTACATGTTGAGTGGTTGATACGCCTATCTATGTATATATCTACATATCTTATATGCACATAACGTACATTTATCTTCAACCTCACACTTGCTTAAATCTATAAGCCGGACAAGGCAATACCATACCACACACATGAGACGGCACACTCAAGTCATTCTTAAGTGTATAACTGACACAGTAAGAGAAAAGCATAAGGTATGTCCTAACGCAAGGCCTACATGTATTATTAGTTCCATGCTTAATTTCATAATGGCCCATGTTGAGCAAAATAAATTGCTGAAAACAGAAATAATCAACTACTTGCCACTATTAGTCAAGTCAAGCAGCGTTTCTGTGTATTAAAGTTAATGGCAGTTCACGATGCACATCAAGACAATCTCACTTGAATTATCCTATTTTCTGCAGCTGTAGCCCCGTCATAACCATATAAGTAACTATACAGTTTACACACACAAAAAACTTGCACCTTCCTACTGTCCTACAGACACTTTCTTACCGATTTCCTAAAGAAGATTCTGCGTACAGTTTCTAAGATTAAACATGATCTCAAATAATATAAAAAATGGTTAAGGTGCTAGATTTGTTGAAGCTTCGTATGGCGGGATATTATATTCAAGTATATTTATAAGCTTCACAAGGCGGGAAGCGTGTGCTGTAAGTGTATTAGGAGTTTCAAGGCGACCCATTGCCTTGCAATTACACCCAAACATAACAGAACTAAATAAAATATAGACAAAAACAACGGCATAGCTACTTATTTATTAAATGATTACACGGCTACGTAAGCTTCTCTTCCACTCAACTGTATAGTAAAGTCAAATGGGGGATAATTGTAACAATCTTTCATTACCACTACGGGCTACCCTCGTGATAAGCTATCATTAAAATTTCTGTTTACACTTTGGCTGGACATGACACCTTGCCTTCTTTTGATGGTTCCTATACTTACTTCCATTGCAGTTGTGAAGAAGCTCTTTATTTGCCGTTGGTGGAAATGCTGATTTTCAATTGCAGCTATATTATAGGTATTTTGTCGGCACGAAGAGGGGCAAGAATCATCCTTAACAAGAAGCATCCTGCAATCTCCTCTTATTCAATCGCATGTCACGCTGGTGACCTTAATGAGTCTCGATTCTCATTATTATAACAAATAGGCACACGGTACTCCCACAGCTTCAAGCAGGAAAGAATCACAGCTTTTTTGTTGCTCTCTTAACTCTGAGAAACATTAAAATACCAAGCTATCAATACAAATATACAAGAGATTAAGATTTTGAGAATTCGATATTTAATTTTTTTTACACTTGTCCTTGTTCACCTAACTGTTTTGAAAAACTCAATTAATTATAGTGTAACGATCAATTGAACTTGCGGTGCTTTTACTCCTAATAAAGCAAATAAGAGTGAAATGCCTTAAAGAGAGAAAGCTACATCAAACTGAATTTATCAATGCAGAAGACTTTAGTACTTTGTTTTCTCTTGGAACCATCCTTCGATCAATTAATAAGACAGAAAAATTCGATTGGACGCCCTAAAGAATTATTGGGTAAACTACAATCAGTGATTACATGCGAAAGGTGAACACGTGCAGACCTGCATAGTCTACTGTTACCGTGACGTTCAGCATCATCGTAAATCCTGTATAATGGAAGTATAAGGAAACGTTTTTCGTTTGCATTATTTTGCTAAAAAAGGAAAAAAGAAGCCCTCAAATCTCGCATTATATCACAGGGCTTGAAGGCAATGTTTGCGCATATAGCACCAATATATAAAAAGAGGAGTGAAAAGTTCGCAAGCTAAACTGTTGGCCGCCAGTCACATGGTCAATGCTATTAGAATACGGAGGACAGACTACGTGGGTAGTTTAGTAATGTATTTAGCTACAGGTATACTACAAGCTCTCTTACTGTGTAAAAACAGGGTTTTAAAGCCTACAATTATTACATATATTATGGGTTCACTTACTTTTCATTTCGTAATAACTTCATCTACACTTGGGACGCTTAACGGTGCTCAACGTAAAGTTTAAGGTGCTAGCGTTTTTTTAGGAACTAAGCATAAAAATCATTTAATTACGCTACAAACACGTTAACATTTTCACAAATATTGTAGTTACATACGTGTCAGTGGTGGAACTTATATCGCTTCTTTTTGCACATGCTACGATGATTTAATTAAGTGTTTTTAAACTTGTCTCGCCATACTCAAACAAGTAGTACTAATTTGGATATGCTTTACATACGACGAGTCCTTCCGGTTGTAACATCACAAGTTCCAACATCGAAAATAGCAACAATGCGAAGTGCTCATAAGTATAATTGAGGGGATTTGCATCTTCATACAGATATAAGGACATGCGATAGGATGTACAGAAGAGCTGATACAATCTACTCTTATTCCGCTACTTTATTTCGACACCAAATGATCCCACGTGTGTATAAAGGAATCTTGTATATAGATATATAAATTAAGTTTTAGGAAACTTCCTTTTTCCAATTAACTTGACCCTTGGTGATGCTTTTGCTAGAGTATGTATATTGCCTACAACCGTACCTCAAGAGAGCACCATAAATTGCAACCATTTAAGACTCATGCACAGCTCACGTACACACATAAATATCATTAAGAAATCCCGTTTGTTCTGGAAATACATACTTTTTTCGCATTGTTGCCGTAAAGAGTGACGACGATGAAAGATAACTATTCTTACTGAGGAAGCGCAAGGGTTTAAGAACAAACGGAGCACAACCGTGTGAAATTTTTAATTAATGAAGACTTCCACACACTAGACCTCTGCTTTCCGAGTGCAGCAGCTACTGTGTACAGTGAGGCAGTTGTGTTGGGTAAACTAAAAGTTGACCAAATGTGAAAAAGGGCAAGAGGATTAAAATACAAGCCAAAATCTTGCTACAGTATGAATAAATAATTATATTATGTAGCTATATCTGTAGCGCTTCATTCAGTTCATCAGCGTGCTTGTTTACAACTCCTCTCTGCCGAGGTTTTACAATGAATATCTAATTACTTCACACGGTTCCAATTTGGTTTCACGGTAAGCACAACATGAAAGTATAACACGAAACCCGAAGATAAAGACAATTTTTTCAAAGTAATGAAATGCTGAATAAGTAATGATTTCCTTTTTTTCAAAAAATATTTCCCTATGTTTATGAAATATTTGAGACATGCACAAAGTCTTGACTTCCACCTTAGGCAGGCTACCTACTGGCTATCTTTGACAGGAACAAACATGTTTGCAAATGGTCTGAGAATGACCAGCTGATATCATGGATTCACATCTGAGAGTCATTCATTAGAAAATGTGGATTTTTACCCTTATACAGCAAGCCATGTAGTATTTCAGCCATACAGACAAGAGTTATGATAATAACAATAAACAGCCTTACGTAGTTTGTAAAATTGACGGATATGCATTCATCAGATTGGCAGTAGCACGGCACACAATATGCACCAGTCAACGACAAAATACCGCTATAATTTACATACTGTAAATTGTACTGATCTTAAAAGCTCAGAATTTGCAGGTATCATTCTTCACATAGAATTTTCTGACTGATATATAATTCCTCATATATTCCTCCCAAAGACACATTCTTCACAGAGTTGTCTAATAGATAATTGTTCACATGTAGAGTTTTCTAGTAGTATCATTCTTTATATGTACACACATTAGCATTGGAAAACTTCTTTTCCTGTCTTTCTCTCTTATATTTTCTTACACAAAGAGGCCTAGGAAACTTAGAAGTTCTTATTATTCTTATAAGATGTACTTACAAATTGCATGAATGACTGGATCTCCTGTGAAAGATACTTGTGTATTATACGTCAATAGCAATTCACTCTATTATTACTTGCCGCTGCGGAGATATTTAGCTTGCCAAAGAAGTATGACTCACATGCTATCAAAGTTAGGATGTAATTTATATTCTTTTCTAGGAAGGAACTATAAGAAAATGAAGCCTCGTAGAAAGTACAATTTACAGGATAAGAAAAAATGGTTACAACTAACTAACTGTTCAAGATAAACCGACAGTATATAGGAACCAGTAGCATGGGTGTAAGTTATCAATTCAAGTGGACATATCAAAGGCCAATCTTGATTGGAATTAATTAAGACTGCGGTCAATTTCTTCTTCACGTGAAGTTTACCTCTGTTTTATGTCTCCTCGTTTCCTAACTGAACTTGAGTCTCTGTCTCCGTTTTCGTTGCGACGATGACCAGACGAGAGATCTACATGGCCTCGGACAAAACCGTATTGTACTCTAGCCCCCATTTGAAAATGACTAAGCACTTCCCGCGACCTACCGTTTCATACTCACCACACCATAGTTATGTATCATAATATATCATCTTCACATACGATAATGTAGTATCATTCGGTTCATAAACGACTAAGTGTCTTGGATTCAAATGTAATGCTACACATGTGTTTTCGAAGCCTGTGTAAATCATATACGGCAGTGGTTTAAACAAACTTACACAGAAACTCATTGGAAGTACAGGAAAATCGACTGTCTGACGAGGTCTAACTCATTTCCGTAGGGTTTTGCGGTGCTACTACAAATCTAACCCAAGCACAGGGATCTATATTAACCAAGCTCAGGTATTGTCTGGTAAGCTCTAATTTAAACGTTTCGTACCCCATCATGTACAAATGCGATGTAAAATTTCTTAAGTAATTCTTATATCATTTTGTTTCGGAGTAAGGAAGCAATCCTCACATATATACAAACAAGATGCACTTATATAAATCACACACATTCCCCATACGCCGTTGGTGCATACGTTTGAAGAAAGCACGGATAAACCATTGCATAACAACATGAACTTGTTTATATGAAACTTGAACGTATCACTAGATCCTGATATGACCCCGGTTGATACTTACTATATGCTCTTGTAACCCATTATAATGTTTTCCCCATTTAAGGCAAACAGCATATGATATTCCTTTGTGGTTTCTTCAGTGGCCTTAGAAAAAAACTTGAATCGTTCTCATGAAAATACTGCGAATTTCCAATAATTCTTACGAGTAAAATAACAAGCTGTAATATTACTAATTGACTGGCTTACCCGAGACGTGCACCCTACATACCTATGTTAAAACCAGGTACAAGTAAAGCACACAATGTAGCTAAACACTCTTCAAACTTTAATTTTTTAACGAAGTCGAACTATATACTGTTATCGTTTACAGAAATCACTGCATTTAGTACTAAAAACATGATGTTGACTTCCTTATCAATCATTAACTAGACGCATTATGTAACTCAAGAATGACATAAGTTAAATCATAATCTATATAATTTACACAGAGATAATTCCCACCAAGTCACTAAGGGACTCGGAACACATTAATATCTCGTGACACCACAACAGACCGAAATATTACGGATTTATCAAATAGTACTATATTTTGAAAGTAAAATTAAATCCTAGGGTGTACTAATAATTATGATCGAGTTTTAAATAAGTATGCAAACAATATTGTCCAGGTCAATGATCCTTGGCGCTACTTGTTGGTAGAATAACTATGTAAACTTCAAGGAAACGTACTACAAACCGAAAAAAATACCCCAACCTTTCAGGAATTTATTGCTCATCAGAAAAATACCACACAGACAGTTATTTTACCATTGAGACAGTCATTGAAAGTCAGACAAAATATTTTTATTCAATCCACAAGTGCATAATTTGAAGATTAATAAATGTAACAAGGTTCGTACGGAGCGGTGAATCCATTATGTAAACAATGCTTTTATGAGCGAGTTCCCGGACCACAAAATACTACAAAAAGAGAGAGAGATAGCACATTTATGCGCCAAGGACTAATTATGATGGTTACTCTTCATTTATGCTTACGTGCGAGTGTCCTGGGATGTGGCATAATATGGTAGTACTATATCTCCTAGAGCCTGATACTGACTACACAACCTTGTGCATCATTAGATCCTGTTATAGTTTAGTACTCAATGGATTTTTTCTTCCCTCACTGTACAAAGCCGCTTCACCTAGCAGTAGTCTCAATACTCCACTGCCACGTAAATTTATTTGCATATACTCAGCACCTGTACAATTCATTTGCTTATTACTAAATTACGCAAATCTCGAAAGCGTCTGGTGCAGTACTTTAGCAGGATGATCATTATAATGTATAATACGCATAATCGTTGATTCATTACCGTCCTTCTGCACTTAATCTCAACAATGTACGTAACATTGTGCAAATACCGGGAGTGCCAGAATACAATGCATTAGTTCCAATGCTTTTCAATCAAAATGTGTCTAAAGGAGCATAGTATAGAGTAGATACTACAAGCGATTACAAGTGGAATCAAGCTAAAGGAACCATAATTTATTGCATCATAGCATGATAAAAGCCTTAGTTAGTTGAAAAGGAATGCAATAAGTGAGAGAAACGAAAACTTTTCCAAGTTTACGATTCGTATCAATCATTCGATTTCCCACGGGATGACACAGGAAAATCTCATCGTAAGAGAAAATATAGATACCGTGTAAGTTCCGCAGTGCACGACCGTTTGCTTAACCAGCTAAGTGTGAGTGTGTTCCTATCCCCTGTAATAATATCTTTGTCTTGAGTCACATCTTTTAAGAGTACATGTACGATCACAAAAGAGAGGATACGATCAAGCTCAGCTACCGTCGATTCACCTTCAAACTTACTTCCCTGTGTAAATCGTCTGTGCATAAACTCATATGCTTAAGTATGAGTGGAGTATATGTATTATTACGCATATGTATGTACTATAACACAAGAAGTTCATATTTCCTCGGTAATAGTATAGATACATGCAACATTTTATAATAAGGTATATGCGAGTACTCCACGTGATGAGACTACCGGACCGCAATCGAATGGGAATGAAATGACAAAGATTTCAACTAACTGTTATTACTTTCCGCACTTCCCTCTGGATGTGTTGAAAAATTTTGTTTTTGTTCAACATCGTAATCTCAAAGTTGGTTACTTGCAGTTACAAATTACATATATGTGTCGGAAAAAATGTAATGTGGTCAAATATTCTATCGGAACGAGCCTGAAAGGAGGAATTATTCTAAAAGTCAACGATTGCAAGGTCGACCCAAGAAACTAAAACATTGACGCGCTATGAACTTCCACCTTCCATTTGTCACCAAGACAGCTTACACATCTACTAGCACGTGAGTTTTAGGTAAAATGGAATATAGTGTTATAATAAAATCTGTTTCGTTAACGTTTACCGCTTCTTTTGGTTTTCCCTTGTCATTTACTTCTTCCTTTGCTTCCAGATCAGCCACTTAACAACCGCTCTAGCGCACGCAGTAATATGAGCCTTAATATGCAAACGTGTGAGATGGAAGAACATAGTTCTTGGAAGAACGGATAAGTAAAGAAATTCACCCAAATAATCCCAACAACACCTTTGTAATACAAACCTTTTCCGTCTAATTTTAGATGGCTGCATGTCTTTGTTATCTTATAACCTACTGATTTTTACACGCCCAATCCATTTCACATCACCACAACTTCGCTCATTTCCACAGGTATTTAAATTGTATCAATCTCTTTACGAAAACATGTATTCATTAGTATCAACCACTTGCTTGTTCCTCCCCAAAAAAGCTTAACAACTGTAACCACGACACTTGAACCCCGTAAGAATAGTTTGCACGTTTCCCACTCAAGCCTCCAGATTCCTTCCCCCTTCCACAAAAATCAGCCACCAGGTCATGAAGTAAATTATCATAAGAAAGATATTTAGTCAACAAGATTGAATTCCGCTCCCTCTTAAACTACCAGAAAATCTGAGATACATGCAAAAAACTTTAATGTCTACATTCTTTACTTCAATTTGCCACTGTTACGTGAAGCAATTATCCTCCGAAAATCACTTAATTCTGAGAGCATAGAAACTGCACACTTCAACCCTCTCGCTTTACACAAAATCCACCATATAATAGCTCTTACATATAAAGCCAGCCATGTTTGCTATACACTAAATTCTGCAGTATAGCTTAATTGTGTACTAAGCCTTGTATTAGCTAATAAAGTAAATCCTGCATTAGCTCATATAACACGGTGAACTTGACTACTGTATTATCATAAGCGTAAAAATTTGAAGATGGATCGAGGTTGAAAAATTGTAAAATAATTACTATGCGTAAGGTGCTAAGGTCAAGTACAAAGGTATACAAGACACAACGACCGAAACAACAAGCAGGTCTGCCTCAAAAAATAATGACTGCTTCTGACCTGAGGCCGTTTATGCAGGCTGTTTTTGGTAAAAATGACGTGCGTAAGTGATTGTCGGTGCATGTAGTATCAAAATACTTTAAGCACATGTAATAAAAACAAACTTTTATCTGTGATTACATATAGAATACATACATGAATAAAAGAGATTCCGGCATTCTATTATGGAAAACAACCACACTCGATTCCAAAAAATTGCTCACTGTCGACTTTTATTCCGAACGCTAAGCTGAAGAAACAATAATGACTGTTTATATATGATAACAATATATTTTCTTACGTACGTCTAACAATACAATGAATAATACACCTGTCTGAAAATGTACTACATCTATACCTTTACACTACAGTATATCTGCTGTTATGAAGTATGCTCATAACAATCTCCGTACATACTAATGTATGTACAACAATGAGCTATTTAGACAAATGTTCAACAATACTTAACATGAATACCCGTAGATTCAGATGAAGTTACTGGGATAAGATGCAGGCAAGGGCGACACACATAAACCAATTCCTAATGTAAACTAGTTTAAGGCAGAATAATGACTCTATTTTGGTACCTGCATCAAGGAACCTTTAAACCAAGACAGAAGAAATGCATAATTGTTTGCCATACTTGCACAAATGCCGTAGAAATGTTAGTAGTTCGACTGCCATTATTTGAAAATCCTTAACATAGTTTTAATGCAAATCAGTATGTTCGACCTTAAGAAATATCGCTTAGAAGATAGAAACTCACACTTACTGCACGACAAGTTCAATATAATTGTAACTTGGTTAAACTAGATAACTTGTAAATTGCATTTAGATGTATTAAAATTCAGTCATGCAACTGCATCTTGTGTCTGCATAAACCCGTCTAAAGAAAGGACATGTTAAAACGTAAAGTAACCTAAGCCAGTATTTCAAGTGAAACGCACCCATCCGTCATTTTGATGCCGGCTGTCGGCTCTTTCTTTATGTCTTTTCCCTTCAAGCTCCATTCAAAAGCATCATCGTGGAGATAGAGACATAATTAAGGTAAACTCGGTGAAATAATCGAAGCACCGACGACAACCACGGCAAGCTGTGGCTCTCTTGTACGACAACGTTCCCCATAATTATCTATCTCAACAAGATACCCGTTTAAGAGATGCTTTAGGATTTTTTGCGTGCGAATGAGAGTCTGTGGTGGTATTGTATGTATGTGAAGCGCGTCGTAGCGCAAGCTTCCTTTCTTCTGCCGCAGAAGCTGGTCTCTTTTGTCACAAGCTCCTCGACAGTGTGTTTCTTCTCAATAAGTACGGATGACATTGAGTAATTTGAGTTTTATAACTTGTACAAGTGCGACAACAACTCAAAAACTTTAACTTTTTCTACAAATGCACTCTGTGTGAAGCCCAACAGGCTTTATACGATGAGCTGAGACAATCGTCATGTATTCACACTTGTTCAATTTTTTCAACAAAAGATTAAATTAATAAGCACAAGACTACAGAGACGGACACACTCAGTCAGTCGTTTCTCTTCATAAAAACATGCCGTCATGCGGGTGAAACAATTCGTGTGAGCAACTTCATAAGAGTAAAGCCATTCATACCGTAAAACTCCAACGATGGCAACCGACCAACTTTGAAACATTGACCCAGACCTTGGTCATTGTCAGGCACCCGGTCACCTTTAGAGTTTGTCGTCTTTACAAAGTTATTGAGACAATTTCATAAATTTGGTTAATTCTTAAAAATAAACGACACGTTAAACCCATGATTTCAAACAAAATCTTTCGTTTTCATGATACTTCACAAGAGTTATCCTAAAGTATGAGGGTATCATTCTAAGAAATTAAGTTAAAATTTCAACCTAGTTACACTGGAAGATAACCTTCACAATAACTCACAAGGTCGAGAAAAGATTTGATGATACACTATTTACGAAACTAAAAAACTATTGGCAATCTCGTAATAGGAATAGTAGTAATAGTTGCAACGTCAATTTAATTTCATGTGAAAATTAAAGAGTTGAATAGTCGTTGTTCATTCAAGCCTTAAGATTTCAATTACATACTTGAACTCTACTTATATTTGGGGTTAAAATGTCAATTTCAATTAGCAACACCTGCTGAAATGAAATATTACATTTAATGCAAAACGTAAACTAGTTAACTAAAACTAAATTGTTTGTAATTCCAAAAAAATCTCAATTAAATTGGTGAATCGATTATACAATTTACTATACAATTTACTAAGTTGCAATAGAAGTTCAAAAGCAGGAGTAGTTGGCTTTTAAAGTAATAAATTGATTGAACTACCTGTAGATATTCAAATACAAGTGGTTGTAAACCACTTGGTTACAAGCCAATTGCGATTCCAATTTACATTTCGCATGTCACTGCGTTGCAAGAAGCCCTGGTGCAGCGGTTAACTTTTAAGAACCTCGGTCATCTTTAAAAACCGGCTATCTGTACAGGAATAGTGTCAAGACCAGACCATCTTCGGTATGTAGGTAAAGTTTGGAATTGTTAAAATGTCATCACCTCTACATCGACGAAACAAATTGTTTAAGCAACATAAGGATGAAAATTCAAGTACTCCGTTCCATCATGAAAAACTGATGTTAATTAAACATCTACCTAGATAAAAATAATTACAAAAAACACAATCTGTCACCAAAATTACTTCTTCAACTACTATACTAACAAGGCTTGCTTATCGCTCGTTTCCAAAATGTAATGACATTCTTCCTTGTTTCAAATAGAAATTAAGTCTATTCAATTGCTTGAATTACCTTCTAATAAAGTACCAAAGGATTTAACAACCACTTTTAATTGTCAAATTATACATGTCAATAAAGTTTTAATAGCTGCAACCCAAAAGCGTCACTTGATTCACGAGACAGCCACTACTTCAATACAATGGTATGGTACACTAGGAGGGGAATAGCAATTCTACATTTAAATGCATGTACTTCAACGATAAGTACCACATGAAATAATTGCATCAGCATTCAATCCGATATTAAATAGAACAGAACAAGTAGTTAGACACGATAGGCTAATCGAATAATAAATCTTGACTAAGATTAAACTTCAATTCCCGGTGATATAAGATGGGCATAAAAATCACTTAATCGGTTACTACACACAATCAAATATTTCAACATGAGATCGACGACATGGCTGCCAAAAGTACTAGGTTGCAAAATGCTACAAGTAATCAATGATACGCCACGTCATATCGTTACATACATTTTCGGTATTGCCGTTCATTCTGAGACGGGTTTTCCAATGGTGTGCGTGCACAAGTCATAGTCGTAGCACAAATATCGTAGATGCGAAAGAATATTTTCAACTGTAGACACGTTCATATGTACATATATGAATTTAAATGCCTGTATACGTGTGCACATAAGTAAAATACCGGCTTTAAAATTTAACGACCGACTGCAGTTCGCTACTACAAATGAGGTCGTTTAATGCGCGTTGCAGCATAGTAAACATGTACAGCACAGTAGTAACCGGACCTCTTGTCTTTGGTTCAGCAGAAGGTAACAAATTGCAATAAGGGTTAAATCACAAACATAAAACAGATGACAATGCTAGTTCAACCTCGCACATACCCACTTTTATTATATAAACAAGAATAAAAATTATGCCGGAAAAGATCGCAACCCTAGAACATAGAAACATAAATAACTTGGTCTACAATAAGCTTCGTCACCTGCCTAAAGAAATTGCCCCATCAAAGTTTACCAATACGTCTCACTGAATGTGGAGCTTGTACCTCATTCTACTATAAATAGCCATTCTGTATTTAAGGCAAGTGAAGGATTACTCGAACCTTACTATTACAGAATGGTGTTTATACCTGGTAATTTACATACCGATAGACTAACAATATATTATACTGTCAAACCTGACATATCTTCTAAATGATTTATTTAAGCTCATAGTTCACTTATCAAAGTAGCACTTGTTAATACCATGGGTCAACAACGACGCGAGCAACACCTAAAGTCGCTAACAGGTATAACTCGCAGGGCCCGAGGATGCCGAATTGTATAAACACAATAAACAAACAGAACATCAAACGAATCGATCATGTGTATGTTAGGATGAACAAAACTAGACTCTGTTTCTAAACTTACGTTAAGTGTTTATTGACCTGAACAAACCATATAATTCACCATTAGACTAAACAAGCACTTGAAAGCTACTCAGCATACACTTCAATGCTTACTCAGGAAGAACACCGAATTCAGACACATACATATAATTTCTCTCACAGTAAACACTCGACATTAATTGAATAACAATGACCCCATGCAAACACTAAATAATTGTAATTCAAACATCAGCCGGTTTTACAGCAACTCGTACATCACCAGGCTTGACTGCATTTAGTACGTAATATCACGCAAAGCTGTACTGCAATTCTAACATTATCAGCTTGACTGCAATTTGTACATCATCATAGGCTTTATGAATGATTGCAGTAGCCGTTACGATCAAAGAGAAATTTATCACTGATAGAGTGTGTACAAGGAGGCAATGATACAATCAAGTGATAAACAAAGATCGCCACAATGTTATCCCGAGTCAATACAACAACCGTTGAAAAAGAAAGGCTGCAGAGGACGAGAAACAAAAGAAATGCGTGCAAACCGCTCCCGTGTTATATTATTCCATTATTTTCACCTCTTCCACACATCTTATCCTACGCAACCATGTGTTGTTGTAGATGCCCTTAACGTCCTTTTGCAGTAAATCTGTCTGGTTCTTGGGAATTCAGAAGCTGAATCAACTAAAATTTCCTTCATAAATAAAAAACTGAAGCGTTGATTGATATTCCAGCATATCATTTTCTTTAGAAAGTTTATTAACCACAAAAAAAAGCTTGAAGCTATAGTCTAACATTGACAGGAATTTTCAACCAAAAAATACCCTTGCACTTGCTGGTCAGGTACATTCGTCTATATAAAAAGTAAACTTCGTTTGCAATTAATATGATAAATTCGGAAAACACCTGAGCCAATGAGCAACGATAACGATAAGAGTTGATCGACCAAACGGCTGACCACGATTTCTTAACATCTTAACTAAAAAGCAAGCGTTCCCATTGACACAATTTCGTACATACAGTATATACCGCAATCAAAAGCTAAGATATATAATTATCATTATTTTCCGACTGAGGCTATACATATGAAATTATATCATGTGGAAGCAGTGCATCATCTTGGGCTGAGAATTTGCTAGATCTTCCCGCGTACAAACTTTAAAAATGCAATAATATTAAGTTGATTATCCCCAATTTGGGAAAGATGCAGGTGGTGAATTGAAAAAAAGACTTCTTCCTACACACTTCACACATGAGTTACACTATGGAAATCTCTCTTGTTGGGCCTTTGAGCTAAAATTTACATAATGTTCCTTTTTTCTAAACAACCTTAAGTATACATTGGTTCAATTATTGTAAAACAAATGTAAGCGGTATGGAAAGAGGAAGAAAAATCGTTTTCCATCATATGTATACCTTTAGGTTCTTATGTAAATGTTAAATCACATATATCCTGATGTTCTCGAACATGGTTAACATATAAAAAGATTCACTTTCAACATTTCGTAGCCTTCCTGCTAGACATTAAGTATAATAAAACACAAGACTTGTACTCGAAAATATCGGGCATGGCCTGAGATAAACATTCAAACGCTCTTGTGAAATGTAAATATTGTCACCACAAAATAAGCAAATATCCATAAGTAATACGACACCTGTCAAAACGTCAGCTTATTAAATAGCATCATATAGCTTATCAAATAACCACAACATATTTTGTGCATCACTATTTTGTAAATAAAATTGCAATATAGATAAAACAAGAATGCAATATCTACTGTATAAACAAATGAAGCCGAAGTTTGCGTTACTAAATATAATTGATATCGGACATGGATTCGACTCCACCACATTTAAAAACAACATAAAAACCTACAGCGATGACAAAATTAATGGACGGGAAAAAGGTATATATGCATTTCCTTTGAAATTTCCGTCTTGTTTAGGAAATACTGACAGATTATATCAGCGGTAAATTCCAGTTTCTATAATAAGTTGCCTGCATAAAGCCAATATTCTTAAGGGAACTCAGGAATCTCATAATTGAACGGGAAGACACAGAATTACGTTAATCAAGTTGACAACTGACATGATATCGTTTGTTTATAATGTAGATAGAAATGGATAACTTGTCTCTTTCAGAAGATCTGTACACAGTCCATTTGTAAATGCGTGTGTGTTTCTAAGGACATGACAATAATGTTTCATTAGCATCCTGCCTTTACCAAACGGTTCGTCATGTCAACGGGAGGAAGGAAGCAAGCACATTAAAGATTTATGGTTTTTTTAAAACCTGGTCGTTTTACCCACACATTAGTTATATTATATCAGGGGGCGGAATCAACCTTTCAAACTTGCTCAATACTCTAAAACAGATTTATGACTCCACCTAATGAGGTGTTTCACTCTATCACAATCTTTTCACACGTTTAGCGTGCTTGTAACCAGCAAGCGACATCCAGCAAAACTCCCTCCACCATGTTCAATAATGTTATGGACATTACTTACTACTACTGGCAAAGAACAAGATATTATACAGGTGCATATACGTTCCAAATTTGTCACTACATAATCAGTCAATGTGTGCATACCAAATAAAATATATTCAGCAACTAAACCGACAGTGATGATTAAGTAGAATTCCGTCATTATGGGCTTTTATCATACATAAAGACTGCAACATTAGAATGATATCAGCATCAGAAAAAAATTAGTAAGAAAATTATTTATGTTAGTTTTTGTTTGTACAACTCTCGTATAAAAATGAATGGGAGGTGAGAGGTTAAATACTCAGGAGAACAGGAAAAAATTGAAAATTTTAAACTTCCATTTTTGCTTAATCAAGAATAGAACCATACTAAGAGCAACCTGCTGTCTATCTCTATACCTGAGTAAAGCTCGTTGACCAACAACTATAAAGATCAGTAAGGAATTCAAACGACTTGAACAACAAGAAATTCAAAAGCTATGCCGGTAACAAACGCTACACTGGTAATAAGAAATCCAAAAGTAATATGAGCAAGAACAAGACGATATAATGAATTTCAATGTGCCTCATGGAGCTCAGGATGCACACGCTTCACACACTCTCAACAGTCTCCGCACCTTCATATCGTGTCTTACAACTTATTACCTCACACATTGTGCTACACATACTGACAGACAGAAACAGCGTTTAGCTTGTTATATGTGCAAATAATTGATTTTCACTCTCGTTTTTAAAAGTCATTAATGTGTGAGTGGCCGATCTTAATGAGTTGCTGTTTGAGGTTGGGAACCTCATTTGAGCATCATACACATTAATCTAACGCCAACAACACTCATATGGAATGATCCTTGTTGTAAGAATTCTACGTTTACTAGTATATATATTATATACAAGAATCAGAATCCAGAGCAGCACCAAAGCACGAATGATGATGACAAGATCTCCACATAATAATATTCTCTTTGCCTTCAAGCAAGGCATCTATTTCCAACAGCCGTGCATGTTCTATATCCACATAGTATTCATGTATGCACGGGTGGACGTTTCTCTCACATATCATCATTATGATATCCTTGTACGAATACTTATATTTTGCTTACACGCTTTCAGTATTACTTATTTACTACACTTACAAGTAATGCTACATATAAGCTACTATGCATAACCATATACCATATTAATAACTCCGTATGCAAGGTACATGTCCTCAACCGACATTGCTTGAAACAGTATGACTTTAATAGATAATAGAAAATCAACAAGGAAAATCCTGGATCAGATAATGGAAGCAATCTCCGTCAATCTCCTTATTCTTGTCCAACGTCATTCATCTTATGCGATTCGAAAAGAGACAGCTTCCCTTGTTTACAACTAATTCAAAATTTCACAGAAATCTGACTCATTTATCTTTTTATTTTATTAAATATGGACGTTGTAAATGCACATACTCAAATACACGTATATATTCTAACATACATATGTACAATGATTTTCTAATCTGTCCGGTAACACTACAATATGCAACTCCATATCAAGATGTGTGCAAAAATGACTTCCACTCTCCCTTAATAATAACAGCAAGATCGTCGAGACATTAGCCTTTTGCACAGTACTACGGATACATTTGCATATATTACACCGTGTAGTAAAAGACGTTAAGATACTACTAGTAAAGCGGTTAAGTTGTTATAGGAGCAATGTAATAATAAATGCCTGGCAGAACGGGTGCAACAGTACTTTTGCACACCATTATGCAATGTTATCACATGATGATACCAACAGCTATAATAATAACAGTGGCAAAACAATCTTCAACAATCTACCCTTTACCTCTCAACCCAACACTCACATCAACAGTCGTTCATACAAACAGGAGCACAGAAGCACACAACAAGTGTTATTATGAGAATGTGAAGAACTTTAGCAGGAAGCAGTAATAAAGCTCAAGCAAGCTTTAAGACGACTTTGTCATGTGTATCTGTACCTTTCATAATGCAAGTTCGGCAATATTAATTTTAACAACTTTCCTTCCGGTAATTTTACATGTCTTCTTGCCTGCTACGTTACATAAGATAGAGCGAGACTGTATAATTGAAAAAAGCCTTCAATTTGAAATGAAAAATTACTCTCCTCCCCTCAGTAATTTACTCTATGTTCTGAAGCGCCGAAAGGACACACTTTTCTACTCATTTAACATAAAATCTGTACAAACATTTGAACCATTATAAAAAATATGTTATTGCAACGAATACTGCAATCCACTTGGCTGTGCGCATTCTTCTCATTCCATTCTCGTTGTATCACTGGACTTGCTCAAAAAGGCACAGATATTATTCAAGCAATTCTGCATGCTTAATAGTGTGCAAGCTTCATATAGTGAGCATGACGTAAAGTATGCAAACCATTTTAAAACCTAAACAGTTCATTATCTCTTGTTTTAACATTTCTACCCTGAAATTATTTGGGCGGTAAGAGACATTATTGTAGCACCTTCTCGTCAATTACACACACGTTATCTAGAAATTAATATTCTACGTAAGTTCAATTGGAAATTTAGTACAGAGAACATACGAGGGTCATGCTATGCCTAAGTTTATTAACTTTTAGAATAAGTATTTACGTAAGAACTATTTTAGGATCAGCCTTTACATCTGCTAACAGAATACAAGGTTATGGGGATAAGCATTAAAATAATGACTATTTTGACCCACGTTTAATCGTCTATTCGTGGGTCCAATTCACGCCAAGTATTTGCTCTGATTTTTCAAGGATTCCTTTAATTTGGTGGGCTGAGTAGAACAAATGAATTTTGTTCTTCATACAAATCTAGTATTCTCCACCATCATCCCTTAGCTTCATACAATTTTGGCTTGCACACGGAAAATATCTTCACATAATATCCTTCATGTCCATAGATTTTCAGGAAACAATGGACTACTCCAATTTTAAACAATTGAACGCTTTTTCTTCATGAAATTCCTTTTCTCAATTAATTGTACAACATCGTGGGTTGGTTAGCCGCATACTTTTTCTAACACCATGAGTGTGTAAAACATTTTAAGAATTTTTATGAACAAAAACTTAACAATTCCATAATAAAACTGAGTCAAATGTCTGTCATCAATTTCAGTTTTATCCTAACAAAACTGAATAGGAGTAAAATGGAAACCTTCCTCGTGTCAAACAATATTACAATAAATGTCTGTGTGTTCGCATGTTCTTTGAAAGCATGAAAATTCTTGTACAATTTTACTATACAGGAAAAATACATTGTAACTTTTAGTATGTAAGAAGAAGCTGTAACATCACCTCTTGCACATGGAGATGCAAAGTAAATGCAATCTATGCCACAAATTTTAACAAATAAAATCCACTATCCGCCCCAGAATAGTGTAGGAATTGGCAATATACATACATACAAGACCAAAGTCGAGCACATAAAACGTGGAAGTGGAAGAACTGCTCTAACAACGTACCTTCTTACATTTTGGTGGGATTATTTGGGCTGTACCTAAAATTCAAATAATCTGGTCTATAGAAACAACAAGCCCTTGTTTAACCCAAAACAAGCTTATAAACCAATACATTATACGGAGATACTCACATTAAGTACAAACAACAACACATAAGGTGCGGTTTTAAAACAGCTGTAATTACATAAAACGTAAAGATCATATTCAGTTGTATGTATGTACTTATTAGCCTACGGAGACTTCTCGATGGAAGCGATTTCCTCTCTCGTGTTTGTTATTCAATCGAACCTTAATACCCTAAATTTTTTTTCTACATGAGGGTTTAATTTATTGACGAACGGTTGCTACGTTCTTGATTATGAAGACTGAAGTTGCTGAAAACCTCTTGGCATCAGCTGTATGTACAGAGGAAAATTAATTATGAACAAATATTTTGAAAACAGTATATACAAAACACATGCATACTTAGTTCCTACGGAGAAGATAAAGCTCCTACAAGACTATAAACCAAAAGTAACTTTACGAAATGTTGTACCGTAACGTATGATCTTCAATAACGATCTTAGAGATAGTTCAAAAAAGGGAAAAAAACATATAGGAAATAGAAACTGATGAACAATGAAGCTATAATAGTTGCGTCAAATGACATGTTCATCGATTACACGTGTGTGTACACACAAACGAAAACATCTTTCAATCTAGTCAGGTCTTCATCACCCCTTCATAATTAACCAAATTCTTAGTCCTAATAAGGGAACAAGTGCAAAAAAAACAACTGTTGAGTCGAGTCAAAACAATAATTAATCCTTCAGGTGTAAAAACCCTTGTGCTTCAACCAGCAGCAGTCAATAAATACCTACTTAAAAAGTAGAGAAATGCTCTCAAACTTGTAGGACTGTATGTATGTAGATATATGTAAGAAAAAGTCATGGTGAATATTCACAAAATTACGTGACGACCCAGTGAGAAGGTAGTATGTATGAGGTAAGACAGAGAAACACAGGACAGAGAGAGAGAGAGAGAAGCATGAACACAAGAATGCATAAGAACCCAAAAAACCAAAAATAAAATCAACAGGGTATGCAACTCATGCAATTAAACTGCATTCAAATCTCAGAGAGAATATTTTTGTTCTACATACTTTTCAAAGCCACCGTTCCCACCGCATCCACTTTACACCTGCTGTATATTCTTCTGTGAATACACACAAGCTCCTCTACAAAGCCCTGGCTACCCCAATATATCCAAAACTGTCTTGGTTTTTTGAGCACAGATACAGAGAAACAGCTTTAAACACAAGGACAACCCTATCCACATTTAAGCGACCATCCAAAATTATGCATCTTTGTTCTCCTCTTCAACTCTCCACACTCAACAGTTATCTTCCAAATGGGTATACGCTTGACACATTTATCCCTATAATTTCTACTTTAAAAATATTCACTGGTAATAATTACAGTAAAACAATAAAATCCTGTCCTCTTTCTATGATTGAAACATCAACAGAAATTCAATTTTCAAATCAACAGTATTCAGCTATGTGCTATTCACAAAAACATTAAATGTCCACACGCATTTAATAAATCAAATAATGTTTCCCATTTCAACATTCATTTTGTTTTACATGTAATCTAGTGACCAAAATAGTCTCGTTGGAGATTGCATATACTTACATACGCCAATAAAAAATATTTACCCCAATTTTCAGTGTTTGCAGTCACGAATAACGTTAAACTTTTTTTGCACAATTCCCCGATAGTTTATACAGCGTTTTTAGTTTGAAATAGATTGTTTCGACAATCTTATGTACTGTAAATATGTAGACTATAAACCATGTGTATTGATGAAGAATGTTTTATGAAATCGGTCTAACTTTGTGCCTATAGATAGTACAAATTCATTAAAAAAAAGTCAATTACGATCAAATTGGTCTGTACGGCAGAGCCCAAGGAGAAGTTCCAAAATTTGTTTCTCAATTCTAAGTAACTTTCAGATACCGATGAATATTACAGAAGAAATGCATAGTGACAAATAATTATTCTTAAACATTTTTCAGTGATTTATACAAATCATGTCTCTATACCAAAAACAATTATAATACGTAAGTTGTACAATTTCACCCGGTTGTAAGGGCTTATCGCTACATCGATTTTTGATAGAGCCAATAGAGTAATAAACCTAATGTTCCTCTCTAATTTATCCAACTATTATTTCATAATTTAGCATTAATTTAATTTTGAATGTTGTAAACTCTATATTAACTCCATACTGCTACTGCCAGTTGGAAAGTGTCTATAAATTTCTTTCTTTCTCAAAACCGCGAACGGGAAAGTAAGAACAAAACTGGATTGTTTTGGTGTTCAAAATCAGTAACGTTATCCGGCTCTGCCAATTGTATGTATACAGAAGCGATGATAGCGCAAGAAGACAAAATAACACGGTTTCATCCTTGTGTCAATTACCTTCTTCATGTATTGGAGTAATAAAAATGCATTCGTAAAAACCTGTAAAATATCGGATGAACAAGGATCACAACAAGGAAGAATCAAGTTGTAAATAAATGCTATATACTCAAGACGGAAACGCTGAACGTTTCCACGATTGTCAGAGATGGTCAGGAGACAGTGACTTGAGCGTGCACGCTTTCATAACTTGACGTCGATCCAACTAATCGTCCAATACAACTAAAACCATGAATTAAAAATAGTTATTACATTTTCCAACCAGCGCAGCGAGAATCCGGAGTCGACAAATAATTGCAATTACGGAGATTGAACTTACATTAAAATCGCGAACGTTAATAACATGAAAAACCGTGGGAAATTGATACATTCCGTACAGGTGATAATTTGTTGCAGGGAGCCAAAGAGGAAACGAAAGGGATAAAAAAACAATCGAAGCTAAATCGTAGAAAGTACAAAAACGTATTTCTTTTCATTCCAACTTTTATAGTGTGGCGAAGGAAATTTGTACGTTGTTATTATTACAAACATTATATAATAAATTTCATTTCAATCTCAGCATAGAAACGTGGATCAAATATGATTGAACTTATAGACTGTGTCTAATAGATAGTTACAATAATTTGCTGCTATCGTTACTCAGGAAGAAAAACCACTGTGAAGTTTTGGCCTGAAATAAGACATACGGGCATCATGATCACCATATAAGGGTAATAATATGCATTTTAGTTTCACACTCAGTTTGTGGAGCAAATTAATGTATGCAGTAGAGTTGCAATAAATATATTCAATGCATGGGGCTGCAATAGTTACACCATACAAGGGGCTGTAATAGATATGGAAGATGGGAAGAAAAGAGTAATATGGAATTGCAAATGCTATGGGGTTGAAAAAGTTCTATAGTGTAGGGTATAGTAAAGAACAAAATGCAGTATGTGCATGAAAGAACAACGTTGAATACGGGACATGACGAGAACATGTTCGGAGTAAGTAAGATTAATAAAGGAGCACTAATATATAAGGTACTACTACTACCCGTGTGGGTATGGGAAGTGAAGATAAACCCGTGCAGAAAAACTTGACGACACTAGCATCCTCACGAGGGACATAGGGGGGAAATAGTGTAATAGTTGATAATTGTAATAATAATAATGAGACGACAGTATGTTACAGATATCGGGATCGGGAGATAGTTGGGTTAGAGGGCAACGGCCTGTCTATCCAACAAGCGAAGCACAGCAAAGAAGAAGAGGAAGGAACTACCAGCTTCTTGTTGCTTTTCCTCTAGCGTTCACAAGGTAAAAGACAAGGCTAGCAGACTTCAATGCCAATGGAAATGCCCAACTAGTAAACCCCTAAGTAGAAGAGGCCTCAACGAAAATACATGATACATAATACTGGTAAGGCAGGAATTTAACTCCTTCCTTAAGACACACACACGTAACTTTACTCTGATAAGAATGAACATAATGTCTCCCTGAGTTAACTGTTCACACAGGTGGAAAAGACTTAAAAGTCTTCAGATTCACACTTTTCTCCCTCAGTCAGTCATCATCAGCCCTAATATCACATACGGATTTGAGACCCAAACGAAAAAGTCTTCAAGGTATATATACTAGAAATCGGAAGGCACTAGCCAACAATCACTTCATTCTTGCGTTGGATCTCACAGCACCAACAACAACAGCAGCAGCATCAACCACACAAGTTTCCTTCTGCTTGTCATAACACCAAACTAAGGATTACAAATAAAGTGCGGCTTCACATAATTTGACGTAACTTAAACCTGTACTCAAGCAAAGGAGCTTATACTTACAACTCTTGTGTACGACTTCTAGTGCAATACCATTGTTGACCTTTGGAAATATACGCAAGACTTTTTTGGAAAATAAATTTAGATCATTTTTCAACGACGTGTGCTTCAACTTTTTCGTTAACGTCTCAAATTCGGTTGAGTCACAAAATTTAGTTGACTTAAGACGAATTCGTGCTCGTCCTTAGTACACAAGCAAGTCCAGCAAAAAGTAAAACTTGAAGAGACAAAAAAGTCCAGGAAACAAACCCAACACACATCATGAGGATTACAAGGTAAACCCGACGCTTTACTTCAAGCATCCTCCATATATATCTCCCAAATGTATATAATACTCCGTATAAAATAATTTATATTTGCACTCAGCCAAACAAATACTTACGAAACGCAGCGAGTATATCGAAATCGTGTGTGCAAGGTACTAAAAAGGGTAGGAAGAGGATAGGTAGCAGTTAGCATGCATGCTTGCACTTCCATAATAAAATAACAATGCAATTTTTCATCCACTTTTAATGGATTACTATTGCAACATTCACACACAGCAAATATTTCTATTACAATGCATTTTTTTCTTATTTCGTTTTGGTTCAACAAATTCTATTTATGTAGTTCTTTCCGTTCAACAAACAACTCAATTCCGTGCATAGCAGGATCTCCTTTAATCAGTTTTCCTCTGTATTGATCTCTCTACTCGCTATTGTCCAGTTGACAAGTACAGATATCTTAAATGTCTAGATATCTCAATGCTATGTAAACTCAGTTCAAGATGGTAACAACTTAATTCAATTTAGGAATAGTCAACTTACTAAACCAAGTTATAGTAATGTTGACGTATTAATTTAAGTTAGATATTCAAAATAAAAATTGCTTAAAACTTCGATATCGTAGTCAAATTTCAAATTGCAATTGTTACCTATAAAGTCAAACCACAAAAGGTTCCGTCCGGTCTGAATAACTAAACCTCATTTAAACCCGTAATGAATAGCTCAATGCGAAACGCCTACGTAGGGGAATGAGGATCAAGCTCTCATTTATTAACGAGTGAGTAAAACTTCTTTTACTAGATATTTACATATCTAGCAAAACGTCAATATTTACACGACAATTCAGAGTAATGAATGAACACAGATAGAGTTTCCACCAGTGTGCTATTATTCATAGAACCCAGGAGGACCAATATTCCAAGTATCTTAAATTTCAAAAAGTAAATGGTCTAAAATGAACTACCCTGCTGAGTCAGTCAGGAAGTCTCATTCAAGTAAACTTTTATAACCAATTCTAATCACAGCGTCACGTCTCTCAGTACATCTTTCTCAATACACCCTCGCAGCTTCTCTAGACATATACAATAATAAAACTTACACCAACAGTTCTTACCTTAACCCATTCTCAATAACAACAACATGTACACTTAAGCTGTCTCGTATGCGTCAAATATATGAGTTTGCAAGAAAATTTCAGAATGGATGGAGAGAATCTAATCAAATCTGCAATCGTAAAACTAAAATGAAAAAATAGCTTTTTCTTCGTTCAAAAATAATATTAGGTAGTCGTAAAAAAGCAACAGTGACAATTTGGACTCTTGTTTGTAGCAGGTGAAGTTCAAGTTTGATTTTAGCTAACCAATTCCAGTAGGAGTTCAGACAGAGTTTTCCCCTTATGTAATTCACTCGCGAATATATAAACTTAATTTCACGCAGATAGCTTCAATTGAATTGAACGTGATGCTTCACCTTCAATTTTTATTTTTGAACTCCTAGACCATGTTTAGTACATGGTGGTTATGATTTTCTAATAAGAACCACTTTGCTGCATAATTTCTATATTTCATTCTCGATGCAAATAACTAACCATGATTCTTGGGAAGCAGACAGAGTGAGTGTAAGTGTTCGCAATGGAATTTTCTCAGTGCATCAAGTGTGCGTTTCTGAATCTAGCTATGTATACAATGGTCAATTCATCCCTTCTAGCCTCATTCTATTATACTGTAATAAACTCTACACATATGCAAATAGGAAATGCAACATCGCATTACTTAAGACTGTGTCTGGAAAGCGTTGGAATTATATTCCACCTCATAAAACTTGAGAACTTTTGGATGAGAAACATTTGTTCATTATTAAGATTGGAATGCAAAATGAAATCGAACTGATTTAGCTACGTTAGTCCATGTGTTACTTCAATCGGCAGACTAACGCTCTTGTCCAATACTTTGATTTAGGATTAAACACTAGCTCCAATTTCCTTGTGGCTAAGAAATAATGACAAACAGACGTACATAAATGTAAACATAGTTCAAAAAGAAAAGTGTTTCCACTCAAGACAAACTTCACTGATGCTGATGTCTTGTCTTCTTTAAGCACGAGAGGAAATAAAAATAACAAGTTTACTAGCGTATACAGAGTCACTACATATATATTTTGAGTGACTTCCTACACAGCATTAGGGGAGCAGAAAAAAACACAAACCCAATCTGGCATAAAGGGTTGCAAGAATGCATACACGGATAAAAGCAATATCCACTGAAGGAACATGTAGTCGTGATAATGATGATGACAAATCTATTATAATCACTGATTGAGTCGATTCAATCCATCGTCTCCATTATCATCCAACAGTTGATGCTCACAAGTTGCCCAAATCAAATGCAACTTGTGTTATGCAATAAATCCTTTCTGTCATAACGCACTAGATTGAGACTTCATTATACTGTACAATTAGATCCTGAGTTTATGTATTCAAATAACATTTAATACAAAATTCACAGAGCAATACAGCAGTTTAGTTAAATTGCTCATTGATATTTCTGGTAAATTCTGCAAGCTGAGTAGTATAACCAACGGTGATAGTGAATTTATCTAAACAAAACTTATGCCGTGGGCATTTCTTGTTCAAGTCGTCTTCATTTATTACTTCTAAAGGACAAGTTTCGCTTATGCCAGTAAGTCCTTTTAATAAAATTATCATATATACTACACTTGACGTTCTTTGAATTATAGATATACATATACTGAACCCAGGTATAAAGCAAAATCAATAACTATATTTTAGGGTGAATCATTTTAGCTGTTGAACTGTTTAATCCAATTATTGTACTGTTGGCATTATTACTTGTGCTCTCACTCAGCTAAATCAGAGGGAATCAAACTATACTATCAATATCTCATTGCATATCTGTCTCTGCTCAAGTCATGATGACCGGGGGAATAGTAACATCTCAGACAAAGTGAAACCCGAGAGAAAAGAAAACTTAATTTTCTTCTGGCATGCCTAATCTCTCCCATCTTCCCTGTGTACACAGCAAGGTAAAGCACTGAATGATCACACCTCAAGGTGATAATCACACTCTCTTCCTTTGCCCTCTAATTACTTCTTTAATAATGATGCATACCAACAAACGATTAAAATCGCTCGAGTCTATCTCTTCCCATCATATTTGAAACTATGAGAACGGCACACCATGTTTTTTTCATTCCATCTTTTCGAAGCTTTTCTATATAGTGGTTTGTCTACTCTTCAAAGTCTGTTCTGTGGCAAGACGGAAAAACGGTTCAATCCAAAGGGGAGTGAATTTTTTTTATTTCCGATCGGCTTTTTCTCTTTCCCGACTAATTACATGACTATATAGCTGTGTTGTAAAAAATGACAAATATCTTCCATGCGAAATTTGTGACATCATAACAACTGCAATAACATCAACAACTAGTATACAAAAAAACTCACCTGAAACAACTTGGAAAAGAATACAGCTAATTTCCACGACAGGGTGAAAGGCATTCGTATACGAAATGAAATACTATACACTGATAATGAAAACAATTTACGAAAACACATGTTACAAGCTTTACCGTCAGTCGAAAAAAATATTTGTGGAATTGTGCCGTAACTAGGCAAAGTAATAATCTTCCACACCTCATACTAATAATTCGTAACCATTGTAACTATGTTACCGTACTCTGTTTCACTGTCTTAACCTTTAAATAATGTTTTTATTACCACAAGGCGCAATAAAAGACTTTGTTCTTCCGATATTATGTGGTAGGCACCAACTGAGGTTCAGAAACTCTCAGATTTTTCCGGCTCGTCTACATTTACACGGAAAGGTTCTTTGCCTCATTTATTTCGATACATGTCCCTTATGCTCTTTATAGGGAATGCAGCAACAGGTGCAATTCCGATAAACTATCATCTTCTCAAAAGTATATACTTTCCGTTTCAAAATTAACCATTTATATTCTCTACTCGAACAACAACTTAAATTCAAAAATTATTGTTGGTGTGAACTCCTCCATGCATGCTCCACTTGTCCCATCACCTTAAATTTTATAATTCTATGCTCGATAAAATGGGCATGAAAGCGAAACTTTGAAAGACGAAACGATGTAGTAGCTAATATCAAAAGCATGCTATCGGTTTTATAACTCAGTACATAATTATTAGTTACATGTATATATTACATGACTAACCCTTGTATATTGACACTATGCATTTTCTTGCACCAGTAACCTTGGTATTCTTGGTGTGCATAATCTTACATCAATTTCCTCGAACAGTCTGTAAATATATAATATAATAATAATCAGGAACAAGTACATACATAGTAATGGGCGGTAGGGTAGACATTGTGGCAGTTCTTGACAGAGTAGAAGAAGAAAATTTGTATTTTTAAAAATTCCAGCAAAAGAATAGGTATCAAAAATCTCATCAAGTTGTTCAGCAACGTTGTTTAAAAAATGCGACCAGCGTGTTAGCATCAAGTTCTTCATCAAGAAGCAGAAGCATGGAAATGGATTTCCCATCACGAAACGAAACACTGATTTTCCCTAGTGGAAGAAATTGACGCACCGTGCATGTCAAAAGTAAGGATAATTTTGCAATACTAGTGTGACAACTAGCAGCTGTGACAAGTCAAAACTACACATTTTCTTAGAGCTAACGTCAGTATACTTGAAAACTATAAGTAAACATTAAAGAGTGATGTATGGCTATACATTCTACAAGGATAGATATCTATATAGCCAATGCTTTTGTTCAAACTCACACTTTAGTATAAATCTAATTCCAACTCTTGCTTTTGCAAAACTCTGTTTCAAGCTCACTGCAGTATCAACTATAAGCACGCTAAAACACCAAAGTAAGAGTTAAGAAGCACAGCATCGGAAACACAAGTAATTACATATTGTGCCATCACACAAATACAGGTCATTATCTCATTTGATAGATTACTCGGTTCCTCACAATACAACACAAAACTCAGGTTATTCAACGAAAAGGATTAATACCGTACATAAAAATAACAATAACAAGAAAACAGAGTTCAGCGCGTCTGTCTTTTTAACCTGTGTGCATGTTCCTAACACCTCACAAGTTACAACTCTTACTGTAGAAGCTAATACTATGTAACTACGTGTATTCGTTTTAAATCTTTCCGTCCTACACGAACTCAGATCTTACACACAGATCCTTTATATAATTTAAGTATGTATGTTTCGAGTCTGTCACATATGTGTGTATGTACAGATGAAAATACACAATGATTGGTGAATTTGCACCTGGATTAGTTCCATGGACTGTGACTACTCTTTTATTACACACCAAACTTAAACACAGCCTGTAAAGCATTAGACAGTGTAGTGTGCAACCATATATAGCTAAAGTACTATTTATAGTATATTAGTTATAAATAATTTAGTTATGTATGCTATAAACATAAGTACTATTAGTTAATGTGTTGAGTCCCTATATAAAAGTTTACACAATACACAACATATTAATAATACGTAAGAGCTTACGACAGGAGTAAAACAACTTTTTATCTCATACATGATACAGTATATCCTACCTGAATTCAATCAACAAAGTTTTCGCCCTCACGAGCAGCGCAAAGCAAAAAATATTATTGGTTTGGATTATAATTTATTTGGGAACTCCACTGGTTCCGGCAGAAGTGAAATTTATGGGGGACAGGCTTTATAGTGCTTGACAGTCGAATCTTAAATAGTTTAAAACATTAAATTCAAGATGAGACTGAGTTTAATGTATTCGATTATAAAATTTCTTCCGGCAAATTTATAAGATGGTAGTAAATTCTCCGTGGTACAAAATCTGTCAATTTATATTACAAGCTTTTTTTATTTCAGGAAATGTCTTCAAAACGGAAGAAATTTTATAATTCATTGCACGTAAGGGATGAGAGACAGGAAATAAAAATTTTAATCCTTCATTCATCATCAGGTTTTATATGCGAGATATCGTATACATAGTTAATATCATGATTTGAGGGGGAGGAACCCAAGGATTCTCATTTATTCCTCATAACTATGTACAATAATGAGTTTTTCCAAGTCCACGTTGTGGCTGATATAAAGGTCTCGGTGAATTACATGTGTGTTATTGTGTATTCATTATTTTGCGCACATATACAACATGTGACTGGACTCGACTGGGAAATGCAAAAACGTGTTTGACATACACAGGGTATACATCATAATCGTTTCTTAAAATTTTTCTTATCCTTCAGTTTTCTGTCGACAACTTTCAACAGATCATATAACGGCACGGTCGTAAATTATCCCTACATGAGTTACACAGTCAATTGAGTGATCAGCTTCAATTTACAATTCAAATTTGATAATTTTTTAACTCATTGACTCCCTCCTTGTGAGTCATGATCTCTTCTTAAGTAGGAATATTAACACCAAAAATTATTAAACTTGTCGACACTATCAACAAGCCATAAATTTTATTTCAGACTTTCAATGCAATTAATTTTAAAGAATATTTAGTATAATTTCATCAGGGAGTGTTCTGAATAATTGCCTTTTAGAATGTTTAGTATCCTTTCATGAAGATTGTTTGCTTACTCTAGAGTAGAGTTGAGACTGCTGAGAATAGTTTCATTTGAAATATTAAGTACAAAACTATGTACAAATGCAATTTCCTATATACATTACTTACTTTATACATCGAGCGTGACTGAAATGAGTAAGTCTTCATTTTTCGGGTTAACCCGTCGATTGGAAATACGCTATGGAATGACTTGCTTCTGTGTCACGAAATGAATTTTATTCTAAAAATTGTCCTTCTGTCCCAAAACAGAACCAGTCATGCTCAGGGGTTCGAGACTTTTGTCTATCGAAGTCATAAACTTGATTTAAATAAGCTTTGGGAAATTCACTTCAATATGTATTGCAAAAAAATTACACCTCTAGCAACTTTAGCTACCATAATACATAAGCAAACATATGCACGACTGAATGAAGTTAATGCATACAACCCTTTATATGTTAATGACAGTACGATTTGATAAGCAAATACATATGGACCTTAACTCGAAATGAGCTCGGAATGTGAGCTAATAATAAAGTCAGACATGCAGCGTGACCATTATTACCCTTAAGTTGGGTAACAATGTAGGTCTGAAGTTGAAATCGGTAACCCCAAAACTCTCATCCTTCCTGAAGCACAGACCGAGTTGTCGTCTTTAATGTGAAAACCATAGAGGTGTCCGAGTTTCCACAATCTTAAAAACGAGCTTAGGACAATACAAAACTCCTGAGTATGGGATTGGAGTTAACTGTAAGTCGGTCTTATGGTCAGCGAAGGTCTCTAGAGACTACAGACAGACAAGTGCAGTGCATAAATTGGAATGACGGTTAAGAATCCGCTGAGCCTCATAGCATGTATTTCATTTAAGCCTCCAACTAAGCCATTATGTACAAATATCAAACCCTCTCCCATCCTTCTCCTTTCTAGTCTACGGTATTACTTGGCATTAACCAAGGTGACATAAACAAGGCGACAGTATGCAATTCTTGAATACACTTTACTAGAGCAAAATCTCCTCTGGCAGGGTAGAAAACTAAAAACAGGCAAAAAAGAGCATTTTCTGATGGGAGAAACAGTACATTTTGGTCAGTAGAAAAAATCCCATCACCCCCTGACCCTAGAAAAGAAGCACATCTGATGATCATCCCTAAGGTATATAGAAAAAGCTTTCGGGAAAAATTTAATCTTCACATCTTTGCCACAAGTCAAAATTCTATAAGTAAAGTAAAGCACAGTATATAGTTCTTAATAACTAGTGAAGTCTTCGAAGTGAGACAAGGAAATATAGAAAGTCCTTAGGAACATAGTGTAATACTGCACAGATACCACTAGACATAATAATGAAAGATTTCGTCGTAACTTAAGATGACATGGTATCATAACACGAACAAATAATGCCTTTATAGTATAATAGGCACAATTTTCTTTTTTGTAACTTCTTCCCGCTGCACAGGACTCTAATATTTGCATACACAGTTGTCATTCCTACCTCTCGTCTCTTTCATAAATTTGTCCTTTGATACTTTCGGCTATGAGTTCATGTAATAATAGCTACTATATGTTCGTCATTAGTTTAGCTTCCTAGCTCAATCTCCACGACCGCCACACACAATCATACAATAGGTGACAAGACCAAAGGCAATTTTTTCGAGGTCTACACAGGCAAGATTGCCGTCTATTCCCCGACAAACTAACAGTCACTCAGCGCGCATAGAATAATAATAATAATAATATAAAATCCATATACATTTCTTTACGGTGACACTTTAAAATTATCTTGTACAGTGTAGAAAGTATCTGTACATTTATAATTTAAGTACCTTTATACAGTAAAATTTGAAAAAAATAGTGACGATACTATGATGGCTACATAATAATTAACTTCCTCCTCGGATGTGATTTAAGACTAGAATTGACTGAAACCGTCACGTATCGTCGTCACGACAACACTACATACCTTGTTATTTCTACGGCTACACTGATGAAAACCGATCAAATCTCAATAGGTTAGATGCCGTACCTTAGAATTAAAAATTAATAGATGGAATCAATCTTTGACCTCCTAGTTTCCGTGCAATCATTGCTCCACTATTACTACCATAATGTAAAATAGTTACTGCAAGTCAGAATTCCTGGTGTACAAGGAAAGAGCACACGGTACTTTACATGTGAGACAGTAATATATGTGAGACATCACCGGAAGTCTCAAGTTCAGACGAGACTATTCTCACACTGTACCGTACACCATATCCTCCCTACCTCTATTGTAATACGGCCATTTATGTAGGAAATCTTACACGGTACCTTCCGTACCGTCATGATTCAATAAAGAAATACGTATCTATATTCGGCATAAGTCGCGTGTGTTTTGTAGTAGATACGTATGTGCACTATTATGGTACACATACGGACACTATAGTAACAGCAGCGTGGGTTGCCAGCGAAGTCATAGGGAAATAAGAATGGTAGTTCCATACGGGTTAAATACATACAAAAGAATAGGTCCTCAAATTGCTTATCATTGTATGTATTTATATGGGATGAGAGCGCGTAGCAATAGTGTAATCACGACTTGAGATCTGTATAAGTTCGATTATTTTCAAGGAATCTCACCCAGATGTAACTATACATCGTAATAATAAATTTTATTCCCTAAAGCATACGCACGTAAATAAGTCATTCCGTAAGTGAAGCACACGACGCTGTACATACTTCCTTATTGCTACGCAGTACGTCAGCCATTACCTAAATTTTATCATACATAGGTTCCTTTTTGAAAACGTTTGCCCTATGCATGCATGTCCACTTGTAAAATTTTATCTGTAAGTCCCGTAAAAACATAGGTCGAAATCTAAACTTTAAAATGATTACTTGCGGAAATCCCTTTAACACAGGCAAGCCTATAGATATACTGTTTATTAAATGTGATTGAGTCTAATAGGAAATTCAAACACAACAGCTGCAATAAAGTTAATACATTTTATTGGCAGCACGGAACGTCTACAAAACTCACAGACATATAAATATGAGTTTTTTAAAGTGTGTAGAACTCAAGAGGAAACACAATATGTGAATGATAACAAAAGAAAACTGAGAATGACCACATGATAGAATATTATTGTGTATAAGCCTTTTGAGTATGGATGCACTGCCGGTTTTTATCTGGCTCATCTTCAACTCGGCATTATTGTAACTTTAACAAAAGCTCAGTTTCAAAGATCAGGATCTTCACTACAATAAAAATGACACAAAGGCAGACACATCTTTGATTTTTCAAAAACTACATTGACTTTATCTTCTTTCCTTCTCCTTATACATAATTACTCGTCGGACTAATACTCAACGAACCCGTTGAAAATTAGCTGGCAGGTCTAACATAGTGGAGGTTGAAGCTTAAAATCATTTAGATTGTAATGAATTGCATTTCAATGTGCGTACATAGGCACACATTTGAAGGTAGCAAATTAATTTTTCTTGAACCACATACCCTATTCATATCCCCGCGAATCTCACACACAGTAAATACAATACAATACACATATCAATGCCACCAAAGAAGTCCCGATAGATACTGTGGGTCTTATAGCCTGTAATTTGTTTGAGCTACAATTCAAACATGTATGTAACTACATGTCAAGTCAAGCACAACAATCTTGCTATCGTACTTCAGCTGGACATTTGCAACGAACAATAAACTGTAGACTAACAGGATTATTGCTATTGTAGAAACCAATCGAAGCTCTGGTATGTTTGCTGTTCCAATCATCATTCTACAAGCTCTAGCTAGCTCATGGAACTGATTGTAAATATGTACCGGCATGAGACCAAGAGCAATGTGTACGTGTTCCACGAAAATATTCTTGTAAAAATATTCTGTTCAATATTAAAGCTTTCACTTCCATACGAACCAACCTTCGACAACTTTTTGCTGTACAAACACATGCGATTAAGTTCTAGGAGGCGTAAATAACTACATCATCTATGCAACAACATCATATCACTGCCAAGATACAAGCTTAAGTGGAGTTGTGTACATATATGTGCACGTTTTGATACATGGAGTCTCGACCTGAATGTAAACATCCTTCTCGTCTTTGAGAAATCTCACCAAAAAATCTCGATTTACCTATATCAAGGACCTTAGCCAAAGTTCATTGCACGAAATTAGATTACAAAATTACATAATTTATTTACATCCCTTAAAATACAGAAAATCTAACATAGTGATAAGGATTTCTTACTTTTTTAGACATTTCATACATATGAGTATCTGTGTTTTCCCACGGGTAGTGACTACAATTTTTAAAATAGACTTGCTCTTGTTTTAACAAAGTTGTTGCTTTGTGTATCTACCTGCAAAGTTGCTGCAGTTCTTTAAAAGTGTTGGTTTTGGTTTTATTTCCTTTTTTTGTAAAATAAAACAATTGCATAAAAAACTAATACATGATGTTAAGAAGAAATTTGAAATACAGAAGTAACCGTTTGTTCTGTTCTACAATTGTATTGTATTGTTTTATTCCCAGATGTGTTGGGTATTTGTACTACAACCTAATAACTATTTTCGCGTCCCAGAAACTAATCAACAATATCCATCAATTTTTAGTGATAATTATGCGAAATTTTATAACGCGGTCAAGGGGTCCCGTAGTATAAAACCTGAAATTGCCAGAATTTTACTAAGGACATTGGAATGCAGGACACTATTAAATAGAACTTTCCGAGGTATACCTGCAAACAACTATCATTAGCTAACAGTTTACATGTAAAATCACACCACACAAGAAAATAAGTGTAGCAATCAGCGATCCTGCGGTAAGTAATTGGAACATGCACGAAGTTATAAATGCACTACTAATGTGGTACGACACAGTTACGCATTTGTTTACCAAGTTTTTGTGGGTTATGAAAGAATGGCATAATTGTACGAGGACATCAGGATATACATACTTGTATACATTTAAAGACACAAAAATTATTAAAAAGCAGAAAAAAGTGTAATAAGGGGTAAATGGTTCATGCAGAGGAGACGGCATATAAGTATACAACAATGGCTTATACATATGTAAAGGAACTGAAAATAATTATAATAAATATTAACCTTCTTGCTGCAGTTTTATCGTCCTTATATCTCCCCTTTATGAACTTACTTCATACAAACGGACATCCATGCTACATGTTACGTGAAGTTCACACATTTCCTTAAAACAACTCAATGATCTTCCAACGCTCTTCCTCAAAGGCTCACACAAGTTCAGTTATTCCTCTATTCCTCGAGTGAGAGAGACGGCCTTTGTGAAAATGTATGAGTGAGCAAGAACAAGTAGTATTCATTACAAATAGGGAGCTCTGCCATGAAATAAGCAGATAATCACAAGTCTTAAAAAGCACTTAATGCGTTCAAGTAGCTTCTATTAAAACCGTTTTCATTTCTCTATGTATGATTAACAAAGAGGAAACCTTTCTGCTACGGAAAAATTAACCCATGAATCTAACAAGAAAACTTGCTCCCACTTTCAGACATATATAATGAAATACATACTCAAACCCAGGTACAAACTTATAGCTACATACGGATATAGTATGGCTATCGTTACACAACATTAAAAATTACCTACAGGCTTGACTTAGAAGCTACGACTAAGATCTAACTGTAATACAGCTAGTAGCTCTTCAATCCAATACACAACACTTTGAGGAAGGGAGGTAATTATTGCAATTACAAGTCATACGTTACTGAACGATTCAGCTTTCTCAAAGATGCTCCTCTGCTTACTCAACCATACTCATATACATTTCTAGTTAAATACAAGTGCGATGTTAATAACTACTTCCACCTGCTTCTTCACTTCTTTCCGCTTCCTTTGCTTACACGTAGTGTGGAAATCAACATGTGTATAAATATAGGATTGCCGGAATTATTTGGAGGTACTTAACCGTCTGGGTTTTATAGCTAGTATATTAGTTTATTAAACGGCATTACTGGTCTTTGCGAATTATATCATTGGTAATACCTACCAACAAAAAGCTTACGACTAACTAAGCTTTCTTTATACGTTTTGACTAACTCGTCATTTCATACTCCGGCATGGGAGGTTACCAGACTATATGTAGATACAGTTATTCATATATGTATATGCAGTTATGTATGTACAAAAATATCCGCTGTATCTCCATAGTCGGAGTATACAGGAACAAAAGTCCTAACAATAAAGTGAAAGAATACATTATTAGTGTGAATGAAAGCAGTCATCAGTGGAAGAAATTGATAATACAAAATCCATAAGTCATCCTGGTCAATATGATTCAGCTCTCTGAAGCGCAACGAAAAAGGAATGTGAACATTTTGGAACCTATGATAGAAACATGTGTATGCATAAAAAATACACACGTTGAGTGATCAAATTGCAGGGTTATCATCAAGGAGGCAAAACGTATCACACTGTAAAATGTTTATTCGTATAACGTTTCCTTTTTATCAACAAAGAAACAAATAGTTTTTAGGATGGCTGAGGTATAAGTGTATCTTTACATAGCTGTAATAAGTATTTCAATATATAGCAACCATTCAAACGTTCCGAACACCGTTTTGATATACGGGCATCTTAACGTACTTCTTATACACACGTAACTTAATGCAACGCTATGCAATGCGTTTCACCGCAACACAAAATTATGAATACCCAGAGCATAACATGGATTACGCATAAAATCATAACGTAATTTTAATATACAGAAACTATTTTATATGAAATACGATGTATGTACACAGCTATGTGTACACTAGACTTGTACTTTTTAGAGCAGATTTTGACGCTTCCAAGTAAAGGATGAAGGACGTATATAATATGCGTTTACCGGTAGAGATGTCAGTTACAAGACAAGCACTTCATACAAAATGCATTTCGGTTCCTGATTTCATAACTCCAACCCACTGTGAATAAGTCAACAATAATGTGCAAAAAGTGTACACAGAAGCTCCACAAGTCTTCCTTTGAAACTATATTGCAGGAATTACTGCAATAGAGAGAGAAAGAGATGTGAACGCGTATGGGCATACAAGCCATTGTTATGCAAAAACTCACAGAAAAGGAACGGGTTTTGCCAACTATGAAAAAGTCAGCAAAACTTTAACTTTACGTTACCATTGCGACTGAGGAGTATCCCTCACAGTCCAAGTATATTCATGTTCCTTCATCTTGAGTCTTTTCTTCCTCCATTCTAATCATAATAACAGGGAATCAACCCATGACAAATACAACATTACTAGTAGAGAAATTGAAAGAAAGAGAGGAATAACAAAAAAGTTTCTTTATAATATATTATTATCATCACTATATATCTTGTAGTGTGTGACCATATTATCCAGTTTTAGCCTTCCTCATTGTTATTTAAAAAGTAAAAGAAGAAGCAACAGACACACACACACACATACACAAATATCCACCTACACCCGCTGTCAATTTTCTTCCTCTATATTATTTACTTGTACCCAGCCTACATTTATCCGTCTCGGATGAGTTACTTTGTTCACAGTTAACAGGCTCATTTTATTTATGAAGGATAGTCAATCACTTAGTAAATCTGACGGGATCATAAATAACAGGGTCCGATTACGACTTGCTCGTAAATAATAGCTCTCCTTGAAGTTACAATAACAGATCTAATCGCCGTTAGGACAAAACTGCAGCCAGAGAATATATATATATATATGCATTCAGTTAAAATAATTATGTCATCAATAAATTCAAATATAAATCACACCTTTAAATGAAGTTCAGTCACATACAAATTTTATAGTTATGGCTACATATGTTTTCTGACTACACACAATGCGAAATCTGTAAAAATAAGTTGACCAAACTAATTCAGTACAAACACAATATGAGTAAACAAATTTAAAAGTAAACAATACAAAATCGATTTTTTAATAACTTCGTACACTAAATCAGTAGAAAATCGTCATAAACTTAAACGTGTATAGTTCATAGTTCATACATCTCTCTCTTTTTAAGCATGAAACAGCTACATACATGATACGTTAGGATACCGTAAACATGCATTCGAATTGAATCACAATATAAGGCACATATGACTACACATAAAATCTAAAGTGGAGATTCATGTACAAGTAAACTTCCGCTTCCGTTATTTTATCGAAGAGTTAAATCAAGCATGGCAAGAGATCTTCAGTGTGGAAATAACTTTTCTTGGCATTCCCACCGTGCCCAACCGATTCACTTTTTCTTGCATATTGAAAAACGCAAGGGGAATCAGCTTAAGCTGGGGGATATTGAGTGATAGAATTTTCATCATGAGAAAAGACTTATCACTCACCTGAGCTCGGTGCTCTCACATTATTGCTGACACACACACATACACACACATAAGGAGAATGGAAGGCAAGTGTGTGCCAAAGTCAAGGCGACACCCTCGTTCAATGTTCCACAGAAAGGATTTGATACAGAAAAAACATCCGTGATTTTTTCTCACAAAAACTTCCAGTTTAAGTTGATGTTGATAACAAACTGTAGCCAACTCCACATCCCATTTCACTTAAAATGCTCTTAGATACATAATGGTATTGTAAGACACCTTTTCGATTCAGTATTTCATTTTCTTGCTAATAGCAGTGCGGTATCTAATATATCACTCTGCACTTGATTATAAATACATGATTTTGTCTTTAATTCAAAAATCTCCTGATCGGCTCTCTTTAATACTGGCAATGTATGTACCAGCAAACTTATCCAATAATGAATGTGCATAAAAATAAAGTCACGCTGGTCCTTCCCTATTCACATGAACGTGTAACGTTATACAAGTTACATTCAACAATGTAAGGGAAACCTTACTACTCTATTACTCCTCAACCTACTCAAGGAGAATAATACTACATACTGTTAAAAGCTTCGGTTTATTTTATCACTATAAATAACATCATTAACTTCCACACAATGAGAAAATAATTCAAAAAATAGCAAGACCACGCTTTGATGTTCCTAACGTATTCCTAGTCATTATAAGTTCTTCCTGTTGGCAATACTCACTGCATGTGCATAGTATGGTCAAAATCTCAGGCAGTATCGCCTGTCCACCTCAGTGACGAGTCAGCAAAATAAATGGAGGTGCTGTAGGGCACCTGGTAATGCTGGTGGCATTTAACAGACAGGCAAAACCAACACGAAAATTCCATTCTATCAATATTCATTTATTCCCTTATATAACATGAACCTTGCCCAAGAGCCCAGCCTTTGGCATCAAAATACCACATGTGAATAAATAAAGCCCATCCTCTTCCTAAATTTCCTACAATCAAACCAAATTCATCTTGGTAACATTAACATTCCGCTCAAGTCCATGTGTCATGTAACCCGAACTGAGAGAAATCCTAATTTAATATGAATCATCAGACATACTACAAAAATGCATTATTGATTCAGTCGGAAATTAAGTTTGGGCAACTACCTTTCAACTAAAATGCGGACTCGAAATCGGACAATGAAGTACTGCATTTCGCAATTAAAGTAGAAAAGTCTGGGGAATGATTTAATCATATATTTTTTCCAACTTTTAGTAATCAAACGTCTTTGATATATTAAAAAAACAGCACCATATTTTACTTTAACTCAATTTAAAAACTTGTATGACGCTCACAAAATCTTAGAAAATTATAGGACATGATGTTCAAAATCTTACAAACATTAATGCTAACATATGCAAGATGATGCTAAAATTAAATTGGCAAAACTTTAAAACCTGCCAATAGTATTTTCCATATATTTCGCATTCAAAATTTATGCTGTTTTTAATAAATCTGTCCATAACTTCCAGATTTAACATGTAAATTTCAACCAAGATGAATGTTCCGAAATTATTATTGATTCCAATGCCGTCGTGATTGAAAATAGTAAGTGCCAAGTCAAGCAACGCACTAAAACCATTGTTAAGATAAACGATTCATTTTAAATTAAAATCACACTATGCGTCCCTTCTGGCAAGGTTCCAGTTCAATACGTAATGTCAGGTCCTTAATACTAAATTATGATGCATAAAAGGGACAAGGGGAATAAGGCATTACAATTTTTTTTACTATTATCTACACACAAGCACATATATCTCATATTTGTGTAAATATGCTCATGGCTGTCAGTATCAACTACAAAAACCAAGGTAGACATGATGTCCACACAAAATTGGCAGCGAATATGAAAAGAGTGACAGACGCATGCTGACGAACTTATTGATTGGACAGCTCTTGAAGTACCGTAGCTGCCAAGAAAACTACTTATAAATCACTTATGATCATTATCATTTTAAGTTGAACTCTCGGCAAGAGGTCTATCTATGTATATAATTTTGCATGGTATTAGATCCTCAGTTTTTCAGTGTCTAGACTAGACTTAAAATGCTCAGCAGATACAAAAGGCAGAAGGTGATGCGGTATGATTGCAACTGTGTGAGCTTGTAAATACTTGTAATTCTCAAATTCTTACAAGCATATTACAAACACTGCAATACTTATTCACGTATCTCAACACAATTCATTTTATCTGAATGCTATTCACATACAAGCATCTAAACCCGATTCACACATACGAAACATTTATGTACAACTCTTATTATGTATTACTACTGACAAGGTGAAGCTATTAGCGAAGGTATATGACCACAGCTAAACAGTAGAAGGCACGCGCTTCGAACTTACACGTCTCATCCTAAAGTAAATTGTACACTAACAGTGTACATTTACCTGGACCAAAACATCAGTTATGACAGCTCACATGCATGTACAGAGTAATAAGAGACTATGAGGAGAGATACATAATACATATGAGCATTTACGAAGCAGTCATCGAAATTATACGAGGTTACTTATGTCCGTGCAACAATTCTGCTTGAACAAGTACTACTATTCTATCACTGCCGTACCTGTTGCGTAAACATTGGTGAGATACTGAAATGTAACCAGTGTGCATGGAATGCGCAATGTAAAAATTAGTGAAGACTTACATTATTTCTTTGGTAGTGGACTCTGAATTACAAGTCTTAGGTTTTTATAGCTCATTTAATCACACTCTTATAATTCACCACATACCTTTTACAAAATCCTTGAAAAAATTTCCAGTAAATATAATGGACATGACTATAGAATTTTCATATTAATTTTTTTAAAATCAGCTTCTTCAAGTTTAATAACATGAGTACGGCAGGTTCAAGTTGAATAATAAGGCTGCAGTAGGTTCAAGTTTAATAATATGACTGCATCAAGTTCAAATATAATAATATGACCAGCAAGTATAATTATAAAACCAGCATTTTGAGATTTAATAATATGATCAGGGTCTTTAAGTGTAATAATATACAGACTAGTAGGGAAAAACTTTTTGATAATTGTTCAAAACAGCTTAGAAAATAAAACAAAAATATTGTCTTCAATGCAATAATACACAAACTAAGTGAAGACTGGACTGATGAAACTAGAAGAAGATAAAAAACCCTCGGAATCATTTATCCTCGCTTCATGTCTAGCTGAGTCCATTAATGAGTAATCAGTCTTACACTCACAACATCGAAAAAACCAACAGAATTACAAATCCAACCGGACTGAACACAATGACAAAAGTTTTACAGTATAGCTGATGTCAGTCGTGAGTTTACACTTTAGCCATAGCTGGATGTAATTAAAACAGACTATATGATAAAAACAGATACATGGCAGGGACTTTAGAAAGAAATACTATAGTAGTTGTTGATAGGAAACAAGTCATAATGAACAACAACAATACCTTACTGGTTGTTTTCAAGGAAGATATGATACATGAGTTACTACACTCGGGAACAGAAAGGAATTTGTGTATAGGGAAATAAATGACAAATAAAGCATAAAAGGGGATGAAATATGGTTATAACTTCAAACAAACCCCTGCCGATATACGTCCTAATTTAGAAAACTTGAACTTTATGGACGTAGTTGAAAAGTAATCATGGCTAATGATTACGCGAGTACATGCAGGCCTTATTAAACCTTATTAAAAATTATGAAGATTTCTTAAGCAATCCACTGTGTATTTGAATGACAGCATCATCATTACATAAAATAAGAGAAGGGCTTGAGTCCCTTTACATTGTCGGCATGCAGTTTTAAGACTATCTACACATTCCAGTCTGTATTGTTTTAAATGAATCTTAATATTATATACATACAGTTTTAAAAGTATCGTATCATGGTGTAGGTCCGCAGTTTCAAATACATCTTATCCCCATATTATGACTACATTGCTAAATTTTTAAATTTGATCTTCATCTACGAAAACAAAGATGAGAATGCGTCTCACTATCAGTTTTGAAATTCTTAAAGCAGGAAAAGCTGCGGAAGTGTCTTACTAAAAAGGATACATTATTTTTTGTAGAGTATTGTAAGGGATGTAGAATATATTGTGATCTCAAGTCCGTCCTCACCTTTCGCATTTAGTCATGGATCAGTAATTGTAATTATACGAATAGTGGTTGTGCACGCATTTGCCATACTCGTTACCAATGTAATATACTCAATGAAACAACAAGCACAGTCTGGAAACCAACGTCAGACACAATTATCATCAGAACAGAAAAACTGAACGTGGGTCACGCAAGCATTTTACCTTTAATTCCTCACATTTCTTCCCATATTAATTACCACAAATTTCATTTCCAACGGGATTGATATCACAGTTCCTAGAAGACCATTTGACAATGTGAAATACTGCTGAAAACTAAAAGTTTATCCCTCTTTCTACATGCATTAAGATGTACAACACAAAATTACGATCTAAACTATCAATAAGTCTGGAAACAACCTCTATCAAATACGCCCAAAGATGCAACTAAACCTTATATGAATAAATAATGAAAGATAAGGATGCGATTCAATAATTTTTTAAAGATTATAAAAGTGAAGAGGGTTCTAAATGTCCGTCGTCGACCTGACACTAAACGTAACAACTCAAAGACGTGTAAGCAAGGAAAAATGGTATGGTCAAAATACATACATTTGAAGAAGGAGATATAAAGGTGATGTAAGGTTGAGTTCGAATGCAGCTCACTATATTGCCTACAAAAGGGAGACAAAAAGACGATTTCTTACGTATTTCTTGCTCACATATCCTCACATCGCACAGAATAGAATTTAAACTCAGCTAGTCATTGAGTCGTTTCAAATCGTTGTTTCTTAACCTGTGAAAATTCTCGGATTTTTGCCAACTCACTTTGTAAGCGCTTTTCTTTCATTCATAGGGTGCAAGTAAGCGAGGTATGAATTACGGACTCATCTTTATTAAACACCCTCCATCGTCATCAAGCTCATGCCCTAGTCATGACTATAACTGTCCTTTCATCTCATTCATGTATGACAAACGATAGAGTCTGTCTATAATACTTTTGATCCAATATATAGAACATGTATAGTAATATAATAACACAGCTTGAGCAAAAGAATAATTATATATAGCTTGTATAAAAATAATATAAGATTTAATATATATAATTACAAACATAAGTTAAGAAGGAAACAATTTTTAAAATAAATGCAGAATCTTGTGTAGATCTCAATGTGCTTTACTTTTTGGGCATTACTTTAAAAGATAACTGATTCTTTACAAGATAGTAGCTTCAGAAGGCGTGCGAAGTATATGCACATAATACACTGAAGGAAATCAGCTCCTGCCACATAAGACAAGAAAAGCAGCTACTTTTAAACTTAAAAAGAAACTGAAACTAACAATTTCATGGATGAGGTTGATGGTAATAATTTGTAATCTCGTCGTGATATCTTGTCCGAAAATAGCCAATATACTCTTTCTCCTTGTTACTGTATAATCATTTATGTCTCCTCCTAGTTCTTACACTTCATTCTGCCAGACAACACATGAAAGATATACATACATGTACACAACACTAGAAATACGTTATTCTATACAAGAGTTAAACATGTTTGTAGATCTAGCTACATAGTTTTACATATATCCATATACGTATACGCGCAAGATAACGTGACAAATCCTCCACCAGTGCACCATACTCAAAAGTCTAATTCTATAAAGATATGCATTAATTTGCTGTTTTCACATGATTTCATTACAACTATACAGTAAGAGAGGTGCAGGAAAGGACAATTTAAAGTGCAAACCTTGCTGTACATGAACTTGTTTTTAACGTAACAACCTTCTGCAACGACCAAACCGTAGGGGGTAAAGTATAAAACTCACAATTTAAGCCTACTATTAACTTCTTCGTGGCTGCTTGCATTCCACCGTTGGGGTGTTACTTATACTTATAATATGCTCACCGTAAAATAACTACTCATTTCTTCTTCCCATCTTGAGCCACCACCATCGAGCTTGGATCTTCACAACATAGTGTTCTATACCCAGTGTGCTGTCAAATTCATAAAACACGGTGGTACGCATCCTGAGAGGGGTTGTTGAAATTGGAGTGAGAAGTTATATAGGTACGACAAGAAGTACTGACCAACCTCAGTACTTTAATCCTAGGAGCTTAGTCCGCATTCGCTCGTACATTACACCAAATACAGTGGTGCTACCACATATTTGAAATTAAAGACCAATCATACGGTGTACTACAGCAAGTTAACACTAAATTATCTGTGGAATTATAGGTTTTTGCAAGTTCGAGGGTGCAAGCCCATTACAGTGAAGTATATATTTGGTGCTCTCGAGATTCAGTTTATACGCGGAAAGTCTCTGCAGTGGTCTCTAATCTGAGACATACTAAAAACGAGTGCAAATATAAGTTTGTGTTTGGGAAACTAATTATAAACACGTCTACAAAGGAATTATAAATTATAAAAATAATTCTTAATATTTCAGCTTCAAAATGACATCTATACTAGCGTTGACTTTAATGTACCTACTTACCCTAACAAATGCACAACGGCCTTCCGTTCTAACTGGAGGTCTACGACCGCTCCTTGGCTTAAGTTTACGACAACAACTATCAGCTGGACAACCGCCTGTTCCCAGATTTGACTGCAGCTCTGAAAATACTGGCTTCGAGCTTGTGACTGGATTTGTATTCTCCTCTCCAGCCGACTTACTGGATTCACAACCGGGAACCCTCATGCTTGCTGACTGTCTGGAAGCCTGTCGACTGAATTCGAGTTGTCGAGCGGCCAACTACGAAACTGGATTATGTGTTTTGTTTAGTGCTGATTCAGATCATCGTCCTGGTAAGCAATTTCCACTAGTAATTTTTTCAATCCCTAAAGTTTACATCACCCATTTTTTACGCTCATATTTTTTCATGACCACTTTATGGCTCTTCTGCTTTACGGTGAAGGTCAAGTTAAGTTGGTTAATGATAATTTAATTACACATATTGTACCTGTAAAAAAACTACATTTGGTTTAAATATCCGTAGCGGTGCAAATGAAGGAAAATAGTATAAGAAAATATAATGACACTCGAAGAAAAAGCTGCCCGTTATGGGTGTTGATACATGTGGCAATTAAGAGTTGTAATTGCGATTCTTCTCAACTGTGTGAGTTACAACCTGTTCGGTATAGAATATCTTCAAGTTTATTTGACCTTCCACACACATTCTCACTTATGTGGTCATAATTTTGCCTCTTCAAGATTCGCCTGGTAGTGGTATGGTGTAAAAAAAATATACGATTGATTTTGAAAAGATATACCCTACTTACTACGTGGAATTACTTCAGTATAATAATAATAACAAGGGGTAATTATTTATTTTCTTAATCATCAGATAAATGGTGACTTAACTGCCTACAATCCCGTTGCTTTTCTTGTCTTACATTGTGTGTCAGAATCTTTGTGGGGAATGAATGCCAAGAACTCACAAATCAGTAATTTCTCTTTCCTTCCTCTGATTATTTTCACACTATAACACCATTAGTTCAGTCCCTCGACATTAAAAACACAACACATCCATGGATCATCCTCCTCACACTTGCCGTTCTCTATATACTACTATCTCCGCTTCAGTTTTACCGACAGAAACTCACAAACCTTGTGATCATTGTTACATCCTTTGTAATTACCTATGTAGTTCCTCCGCTCCTCATATAGGCACTTCCCATTTATGAGCTTTTCAAATAATAGAACTCCACTCATATAATGATATAATGTCAATAATATAATTATGTTTAATTGAATGGATTCATAATGCACAATCTACTATCGAAAGAGGAAATGCACCAAACCAGTTGTGTAAATAATCTCACCTTAAATCATTTACCCTAATAGAAACTTGAGTAAATACAGATATCTTATTAAATAACTCGTCATAGGAGTCAGAATATTCCTATTTTACGTGGTTTGAATTCTCGCTCAGGTGATTGTTGTGGAAGTGAGCATCTTTATAACGGCCGTTATACTATACTTCTGACCAAACTAGCGTTGAAAGTTGTTCCGTGAGTTACGCCGTTGGATTTCATTGCACCTTCATGCACACACATACTCGCTTACAACCTACACATTTTACAGTACCTCAACATTGAAATGTCGTTGAGCAACGTTAAGTTCCTTGATTTAATCTCCGGTTCAACTTCTTTTTGCAGCAATATTTTAAGCATTAAGAACTCAAGACTTTTTTTTACAGATCACAACTATACACATGTAGTCACTTTGAACAGGCTTTTGCACATATTCTTGATCAGCTACTTACACAATCGGACATGTACAATATTTAATTTAAGCTAGTCAGCATATAGTGTAGATTCTCGTCCCTCGTGTTCAAGATTCCTTGTAACATGACGGAGTATGTACATGTCGATCATTAAATAACTCCTGAACTGTATCTCATTCGTTGCTATCTTCAAAATAAGATAGCACACCCGTCAAGTATCAACGGGTATCAATTCAAGTATCAACGCTTCTTACCACTCGGAGTAACAACTCTATAGTTTATTCAAGTTAGTTGAGTAATCCGAAGAAGAAATTTTTATAGATAGTCAGGTATTGATGAATGCTTGAACATCCTGTGACAAAAATGATTCCACTCAAATGCGTTTTGTGGTATTATGCACTCGCAGGAGTTCTAACCAAGTTGTGCTAACAGACCCTATCGATTGACTTAGATACCACATTAGACAAGCAAGCATTTGACAGGCATAAACATATATAAAAGTGAGAAAAGGTAGGTATAGGAATCTGTAGTAATGCAGCTGGTGTTCGCTTTGGGTAATTTCCTAATTTACCATCTTTGTTCCTCAAAGCAGGTATTTGGTCAGCTGTCGTCACACTATAAGTAACACAGCTCTGGCAAATGTATAGTGTATCAAAGCATTCTAATAGATTGCAAGACAATGCGTCGCTCAAATTGACACCAAAGTATTTTGAAACAATAGACTTGGTTTCCCGAAGCAATTGCATCAACAAATCCGATCGATATAACTTTCCATAAAAGGAATCATTATTGGATTTACTATTTACACCGTATGATTTTAGTGCACATAGTCATTGCCTGCAACTACCCAAATATAATTTACTTACAGTAGATCCAATGACTTTACTAGCTAGATTTTGCGGATTAGATAAAGAATTTCTAAATTAGGATGGGACCAGCGTACTCCCATTGTAAGCCTTCTACTATCAATATTTCCAAATCGATGTTTTGTTTGGAAGAATGAATGACTCATGTAATATCAATAGGTCTTATCCTCGTTCACATCTGAACTCAAGAGTCAGTAGATTCCCATTAATTTTGATGTATCTACTTGTGGTATGTAGTACGCAATTATGCCAGCCTACTGATGAATAATTACTTACTATATAATAACGACACTAATACGTCCAACGAAACATTGTAAAGGGGCAAGGGAAACAAGTTCAGAATTAGCATTTTAATTTCACTGTTGACAAAAGCTTCGATTGATACGGTTGTTCTCTTTTGGCAAATTTACTCTCGGGAACTCCTGTGTAATACGCAAAGATGGCTGACGAAAACCCCATGCTAGGGCATAGCTTGATGAAGTATGAAATTATCGTTTAACACACTCTTTGTAGCTTCATGTGGATGTAGGCAGGAAAGTACGAACAAGTTCTGGGTAACAACAGTAGTCTTTTAAATGCAGACCTCATAGTAGGAAGCACAATATTTTCACCGTAGTCGACTATATTCCACTTATAATTAATTGCCGTCAAAGCAATAAAAATTCCCAGTTAATTCTAGGCAAGTTTTTATGCCAGATTAGCGCATAGAAAACCTTCCTGGTGGATGTAAACTAAATACTTATACCACCACCAATTTGTACATTTACTAGTAGAATTTGAAAATTCTCCATTTACTCAATAATAAACTACATAACTCCCTAATAACAAGTCCTCAATAAACTTCATCCTCCACAAGAAGCTATTACACTACAATAAACAAGACAAGCCGGAACAGTCCACTCAAGTAAGTGTGTGTGTGTACTATTTGTTTCGGATAATGAGGGTAAGGTGCGATAGAAATCGCACTGTACATGTGAATCTATTTCCCATTTCCTTTTACAGTATGTGTTAGGATTCCCGTTAGCAATTCAGAAATCGAAGTAACATTATAGATGTTAATAGCCAATTAATGAACACTGAGAAGTCAATTTTTTCCTCTCCTCTCTTCCGCCCTTTTACACTCAGGCCTCTATCTGCCTGAAAATCAAAATACTTTCAATGGAGTAATTATACCACGCAATCTTTCCGTAAAATGTTCCTTAATTACTCCTATAGATCCCAGCTTCCCATGTGTGTATCATTCGGTTGTGTATACCACGAACTTGTCTTTCATACAACAACACACAAACCAGTGTGAACACTACAAAAGCTTTACGTTTGTACATGCTTATATGCACATGTAAAAAATATTCTCAAAGCTAGTAACATGGTCGGTATTATTCGTAAGAAAATATCTGACGCAAGATAACAGAAACTGGAAACAATAAAGGTCACGAATGAATTCTGATTTGTGAAATTTCTATAGAACTTGTAAAGAGACATGTTCATGTTTAACATAGTGGGTACATGTCTAACGCCAGATTACACAATATTTATAATAAATATTTATATCTGACAAGCTTTATCTTTCCAACCGCAAGTAATCAGGATTACAATTCATATTAAAGTGACAGGATGCAGAATGCGTGCACACTAAAAGCTTCGACTCTGGGTATATAATGGACAACACAGAGTCGGTTTGCCGACTGTCTTCAAGCTAAATGCTCAAAGTTGATTCTTTAAGTAAAATACTGAAAGCCGATTCCTGAGAAAAATACCCAGAAACTCATCGACTGACGTGTAAGATATATTTGAATGTGTATGGTACTTTTGATTCAATATTAATTTGAATGTTTCTTACCGTCGAATATCTTGGATTTTATACAATAGCCAGGTTAGTTTACTAGGGATAGACTTGATGCGGGTGCGCTTTCCTCTGAAAATTTCAAACTTCAAGTTTCGTCATCTTTAATACACGTAGATACACATATACGATGGAGTCATTTACAAATCACAAAAACTGGTTTTTTATACTTCATATATATACTCAAGCTCCTTTTTTCCTTTAACCAAAGTCTAACCTCTAACCCCTGACCTTGTATTTACATCGAAGCTAGCAGTATGAGGGATCATGTGAAAATATTACGCAGCTTCCTGTCTTATTTCAAACGGGGATGATTGTTTTCAGCAATCGCACTTCAGCAAACAACAAGAAGTAGACACAAGTGGAGGGAAAGATAAATACATATAAATAAAAATTACGTGCATGAAATACAATGCTTTATTATCAAAACTTTTTTGGCCAGATCGAGCAAAATGTAATATCCTAAAGTTTCAATTATCTCCCGTATATAAGGGACAAAAGACACGTAATAATATGTGAGTAACATAAATATGTTTTGTTCAGTCTTTATAAGACTTAGGTATAACACAAGAAAAAGGTCGAACTTGGCCAAACACAAATATTCACGTAACCATCATTTGTGGAAAATATTCCATACAGCTAACGACCCCAGTAATCAGTGATACTTTGGGGCATATTAAATAACAGCCGAAGTACACAGACCTAACCAGAGCATGCATAATAAAAATGGTGGGTTTATACTCCATAAACATGTATAGATACATTAGAGCCAGACAGCCGCTGCTTAAGTACCTCATAGTACAAAGCAAATATCACCATGTCTAGTGTCATTTTTTCACATCAAGACAAAATAATTCTATGCAGAGTTTAGACTCGAGATACGACGACTGACCGACACACGGACGGTAAAACAGTAAGCAGGGCCATGCGGTTTTACTCTTCTACACACAGAATAGAATCCAAAGAGAAAAGAAACAAGTTTTTTGGGATCACAAAATTCCATACAATCTGTAATACAAATTTGCACTACCTTCCAGCTACTATTATTACTTTTGCTCCACACTACAAGGAAATAAAGACGCAAAAAATAAGATCATGTGGGTTGGCCGGTATAAAAAGAAATTCATTCGTCTACACCACAGATGAGATATATCCGATGCAGTTGTAGCGAGTCAAGTACAAACGTAACGATATGTACATTCGTATACTAGCTTATGTATGTGTATCATTACAATCGTGAAGCTATGTATATGTGGTGTAATACTTCATACGTGTTACGGTTAATATAAAAGCACTACAGACAGATGCAACAACACATCTTGAGAGACATTGTTATGTAAACGGATGAAATGCCAGAGGGCGAATAACGTTGTTTACAATTATTAACAAAGGACAGGAGCAGCGGGAATGACAGCAGAGTGTATGCCATGGAGAAAAGGGTTTTCGTCTAGGTAAGCTCCTTCTTTTCTCTGCGATTATATTCTGTCACTTATATATAACATGTACGCTGGGTCATATTCTCACGTATTGTATATAACTGAACTATCAAGACACTTTCATAAACTATGAACTAACAAGAAGAAGCAGTTGTTTGGAGTCTTCACACATAATAATGCACCCAGCACTAGACGACTTATCTGTACGTTGATTACACTATACTAAAAGAGATACAATAGTAGATATTCCATCCTTTTACACCACAAACAAAGTCAGTTAGATTGCAGTCCATTTTTATTAAATCGCAGTTTATGAAGCTGAAATGAAACTTTGGGTCAAAAAATATAGTTAAAAATGCTGAACTGCACCTTTTACACCAACAACGTTATTAAAACACCTCTCTTATTGGATCTACATGCTTGTGTAACAAGACAGGCTCAATACCTGAATTCGATTACTTCCACTAAAAATTCGTCATCTCATCCTCATAACCCAATGATTGGTTCCACCTCATTTTCTCGAAAAGCTTCAAAATGTAATAAATGCTGAACGTCATCATGGATCATTTTTCATGCATCCAGCTTATCCTCCGATCCTTAACTAATCAGCTCCTTTATGCACTTGTAAATTTAATCACCTATTTTCGGTCCATCTCTCGTCCTCACACACAAACTTCATTACGGTGTTTCAAAACTAACTGGTTTTAGCTTTTGTTGACAAAAAACAACATTAGGCAGTAATGATGACAGACACTACCGCTAAAAACCAATTCACGATTATACGTATGTAGCTCACATATCTTTTCATCCCCAATGTCGAACGCATGTATGCAGCGTAATTGAATGTTTCGCGAACATAATATAGCATGTACCTGGTATATGTATATTATCCCTGAAGTGTTCGATGAAGAAAATCAGTAGATTATGTTAACAACAGAACGTACACATATACGATCTGTGAAAATGAACGAAAAAAAAACGCAATGTTAGGAATACGGCAGCGTAGTAAACAAGGACTACAACAGGTAGTAGCACCCAATATAAGAGTTCATTCTATACGCAGAGTCTTTGTACATAAATGGTGCGTGAAGAATCGCAGAAATAAAACAAAGTATGTAGTATGCCTCGTTGCTAATCCTCACATGCTTTGTAATTTTCCAGATTTAAATTGCAACGATAATTTACTTTAATACCCAAATAATAGTATTCCTACAGTTTATTAGTCAGCGTGCAGCATATTGTTTGCATTAAAATATCATTACAGCTTTATTTAGAGGAAGGAGGTTTAACGTGGTCGTAATTTTTATACTTCAATCTAACTTACCAAACTGCTTTTCGTATGCAGTCATAAACGATAATAGTTATTCAGCTTGCTAAATAAATAATGAACATCAATGTTATTCAATTTTGCATTGGCTATTTCCCTAATGACTCTCAAATAAATTCATACAAGCAGCAATTCCAAGTTGATTTTATCTTCAGCAAATAAAACGTTGTAACATTTGCTAAATGATCAACAACAGCAATTTACTACTTACCCTCTCATTTTTAAATTTATGGTTTCCAACAGCTCTAAAACCCTTTCACAATAATAAACCTCAACTTGTAGGTAGATACAAAAACATTACATATTTCTCATTCCTTGACTACTCTTAACTTTTCACAGATACGTAATTGACTTGCACTCTCCCAAGTATGCAATTTCCCTACACCCTTTCAAGTATGGAATCTATTACACCCTTTAATTATGTATTAATATAAGTGACTCGGTCGACAAGACTGAGTCAAACCATACTTTTATTATGGTTTAATACCATAATCTACCTGCATTCCTATTCCTCATCCCTCCATATATTGTTCACTGTACTTCTCAACTTTGTAGTCTAGCATTCAGATTAAAAACAAAAAAAGACGATACGGCGAAACGCAAAACACTTGTGAACTTTAGAAATATTGAACACTGATTCACAGGAGTTGTTCCATTTATTTTATCTTATTCCTTGCCGTCGGATTCCTTTGTAAATTTTCATGGTGAATGCATCGCTTGAACCTCATTTAATTTTCAATGCTAACGTGCATTTAAACGTTTGCATGCGTGAGCTTTCTTTGAACTATACAGGAATGATGAGGCGCGGCATACTCACTTTAAATTAAAAAATGGGCTCTCATTTCCGTGATTGTCGAAAGTTATATGTAGTATGCATTGAGGCTTTGAGGAGGTAACTTAAGCCAAATTATTTAATGAAAGAATAAACCTAATACTACTTCTAATACATAATGAATCCCGTTGATACTACTTCTAATACATTATAATGTAATCATTTCAGAATGTTATTCTATTTCTGAACGTGCAGTGTTTATACGTTACACACTTGTAATGAATACACGTATGTAGATAAGAAGCTTTGTTGTTAATGATGGTGTCTTATGGACTCCAAAAGTAGACATTTTTAATGTAATGTGACTTAACGGAATTAAAAGGCGATCAGGTAGTTATTCCTAATTTAATGACTCCGTTGAAAATAGAATAGGAAGGGCTGAGAGAAAATAAATGAAAATAAATACCGCTGCATTGCACAAGTGCAACTGCTCACATGGTCACCATTTAGTAGAACATTTATTACCTTGCTCGTATTCAAAACCTACTTTTTCTCTACGGTTAATAAAAATAACTCTGAAATTCGTTTATACGTTTCTGCAACAACAGAAACCGTGTATCTATGTCATCAAAAGGAAATTTTGTACATATGCGTCCTAAAGGGAAAAATCCATGTGTCCTCAAAAGACAATTAAAACTTTAGCTTCTTTCCAAAAAATATAGAAGACAACGCCGTGAAACATTAAATACCTCCCGCATATTTTTAAGTACACGCTGTAAGACTTGCATAAAACATTCCCATTATATATACAACGGTCACGCTATTACAGCTTCACTGCCTTCCAAATATAGCTTAATATCTGAAAGTGTGTCGCAGTATAAATATTTCAACAGATAAACAGACGAGGTTAAGTTTAAGTACTGAAATTACTCAAATGAATTACTTGATAAATTCCAAGTCGGCAGTTGTACATTTAATGAAAAGTTCACAGTGAGCAAAGAATGGATTCCTTTTTACATATACCCGTGGTAGTATGGATACACAAACAATGATATATTACTGACGATAGAGGCAATCCGAATAAAAAAAACACATGTTTACCCTGTGAAACATGCAATCCAAATGTACGTACATAATATGTAATTAAATAATAATTCCAGTGTCTGGACGCATCCTAACATATAAATCAACACTTAATCCCACTCTTATACATGATTCATTGGTTGTTTTTTTTAAATAGGTGCTCTCAGCTCTTCGCAATTCCCCGTCTTCACGCTCTACGCACAAAAAGTTTGTCTAAGCGGACATTGCGACCGAGCTTGGGATTACGAGCGTGTTTTGGACTACAAGTTGCGATCGAAAAATGGGGATATTATCAAGAAACAACGAAAAACCGGGAGCAGAACTTCATGCATGGAGCTGTGTTTGTCAGAACGTGACTTTGCTTGCAGGTCAGTCCCTTTTCTATTATATACCTGCATATCTTGATATAATAAAGCAACAAAAAATTTCATAAGTTATAAAGCATACGGGAAAACCTCAGTGTGCATTACGGACGTTCATCTCTCCCAACTTAAAATGACAATCCTTCAGTTTGGATTTGAATATAAGCATACTTGATGGCAGTGTACATTATATAGTTTATACCCACAGTTAATTTTCTGCCTGTCTTCATAAATGGAAGGAAAAAATCTAATAGTAGACAGTGGTTGACTGCTACACCGATTCCCATTATATTCTTCTATATCAATTTAGAAATTAATAAATGCAAATTTTTAACTATTTAGATGCTGTGTGAAAAATGAGGTTTCATACTTCTTGAATGTTGTTTCATATGACACTTATATATTATGAGATAAAGATTGGTACACAAGGAGAAAGATGCATGAATGCATAAATAATGCATGCAGAAAAACAGGACTGTCAGTAGTCTAACTATATATATGTGCAGGTAAAGCATTCTCCAAAATCAAATTCCAAATTTAAGCTGGTATAAGCCAATCAAGATTTTATAACGGTCGATAAAAAGATTTATATCGATACCATCAAAGAAGATAAAAGTTGCATGATCATCTCCTTCCAACTATATACACACTCTGATATTTACGTGAGTTTACATACACACGCGTGTATATACTGATCCTACTCTCTAACAACTCATAATTATTTTACGCTTCGCTTCATTTAACCACACATTCAATCGGTTCCATATTTTGACACCATAGCAACGTGCATACAAAGGATTCATTTTTTGCACTTGAACAACTTATCCTACCTACAAACTTGTCAAGTCTATGAACATCCTTGCCACACAATACTTCATAGTATATATAATCTATTTACACTACGGACAGTAACTACACATTAGTTCATTGTTTTCAAAGCCTCGATGAGTAAATTCTACAGATGAAATATTACCATTCTTCAGCGTCAGCAGGTTTGTACAAGTTTCTGTCAGAGTATCGCTCAGGTATTTTTCTTGCCAATACAATTTGGAACAGTACAACAACAAGTAGTATTGTATACCCACGTAAGTATTGTTCATTTTAATATAACACATAATGTATAGTTTACTTATGTATTTAACAGCTAGTAACTTATACAATAACTCAGGGGATGTAGAACAAGAGGGAAGAAATAGAGACAGATTACGAGCTAAGTTGACTGAGTAATTAAGGCTTACAATAGCCGTGAAAAAGAAACCCATCAGTGTAATCACTATCTATATACTACGATGTTTTAGGATAAACTTAAGGTATCCGATAATTAACGTGATACACCAAATCTGGTTTTACAATGAAACCGTATTACTGGCATTTATGCTCACCACCATGATTCAAGTATAAAATATAACAACCACCACCAGCAGAATTGCCTAGGGTTCAGCTTTTACTACAGAAATTCGTCATTAGCATCGTAATTCATTAAAAACTGTAGGTCTCACAACTGGGAACAATAAAGAAACCACGTCCAGTCATGAACAGCTAGCTACATATATTGTTCAGGAGCGTGTGTAATAGGGAACAGGATTGTGACGGGCAGAATACATGTAAGGTGATCTTGATTTTTATTAGATTGCTACATTTAAACTTTTTAGCTTTTGGTAGTGGATGATTGATTGACCCGAAGCCACCTTTACCGGCTTCGTTATCAGATTTCATAAATATCGTTAGAGGTAATCGCTCTCACGCGTTCATAAAAGCCACGCGTATAAATCAACATTTCTTAAGCGTCCAAACATGATGAGTATTTTATGCACCATACATGCTGAAAATTTGTAAGCATCTAACACGCTGAAAATACTTATTAGGCAGCTCAGAAAATCCCTATTAGACACCTAACCTGTTGAAAGTTCCTAACAACAACCAATATTGAGTTTCATATTAGGCAACTAACATTCTGAACATATCGTGAACAAGATGCAAATATCTTAGTTCCCTAACAAGAGCATTTTATTTATCTCCTCATTCAACATGATAGCAACAGCCTGTGGGGAATGTTAAACCCGCATAAGATAAAAATATCAGTAGTGGACCAGGGTTTCAATACCTCCATCATCAAAATGCCAAGGCAGGGAATATGAATTGATGTTTTCCTTGTCTCACACTCAGAGTCTCTCGTAAGTCTCGTTGCTGCCACTATTGATAATGGATTGATGTTATCATACCATGTCATACATTACCCCCTACTGTCGATCGTTCGGAAGAAAGAACTTACGACAATGTAGAAAAACCTGTGACCACAAACCGGGCTATGAACTAACCTAGGTTCAGCATAAAGCCTGAACAAGTTTAATTAACATTCTATAACCATTTACAATTCAGAGGTTTACAACCACGGTAAAGCCCATGTAAATTTTTCAAAGCTTCCCTTTCCTCAACACTCAACTTCTTTTCCTTATTAAAACTAAGCCCCTGCCAATTTAAAAGTATCCATATGACCACAAAACACGATACTTGTAGATTCTTATTACTTCATAAGACTGTTACTACGTTAACATTAATGTTTATATTCAAGAAGTTTTTCTGCATCATGTAAGTTCAAAACTGCATTTTAAACGGAATATTTCATTATAAATTGTATTGTGCTCAACACAGTGGTTATTAGGCAGGAGCAAAAGTCATTACAACTATAAGGCTGAACAAGAGTGCAAATAAAATTGCAAAAAGATAACGAAGAAATAGTTAATACGCATAACGTAGGTTTAGTATAAAACAAAACAGGTTTTATAATTTCCTAGTATATGATGATGTGGGATTCAGCTACCGATTCTCCTAATTGATTGCCCAACGTACAGGGAAGGTACAGCAGGAATTACCTAATGCATTTTCTTGTACATACACACTTTAAATGAAATTACGCTCACTCATACTAATCTCCCGACAAATTCGGCAGGATCCAGAGCAGAACTTGTTTTAGGAATTTTAAATTAACAAAAGGATATACTGCCCGGACGACTCTCCTCTCCTCAATTTGAGTTTCTGAGCTTCGCAGTCTTTACCTTTGCATGCAAATTAGAAACTTACACCATAGCATGTAAAAACTGAGAACGACTTTTTTGAAGAAGCCTGTCCTTAAAACTGTTTGATAACAATTCAGAATAGTCAAGGAGGAAATAGAAGGAAAAAGAACGGAATAAAATGCCCGTACTACCAAGCATTATCTTCCATGGGAACAGTCCCACTGACTAATGATGACACTTGTTCAAGTTCTTTTGACTGTTATTCTTCTTTCTGAGATCATGTACAACCCGGACAATTCTTTCTTAACTCCACAACGGGATGAGTAGAATATAGTGTATAATGTATACTTTCATATCCTTAACCTAGAGTTCGAGTGTCTTCACTCTTCTTCATTCAAGGCGAACTCTAATATGTATATTCATAGCTGTATTTTGTATGCACTTCGAATCCTGTATACATTCTGTATTACAAAACAAAAATGCAGGCATTATAATTTAAAGAAATGCACTTCTACCAATGTATGTTTAGTCAAGGCTACAACAATAGCTGGCTTGCCAATTAAACTTATGGGTCTTATCATTAGAACTCCTCAGAGAAAATACGGTGCCCCAAGTAAATTTGTTTCAACAATGGAGGACAGACTTCTTTTGTCCATATTATTTCACATCATCAACCCTACCAAAGTTGTGATTTAGACTGACGCGTTTTCACATCATTAGCTTTGCCTTCCTTTTAGCTGCCACCAAGATTAAACTCTAGTATAACAGTTGAGAGACGAAGTGTAACAAACCAAGAGTACATAGGTAGCATCTGATGAAGTTACGAAACCGTGCAACCCACACATGATCCTAATACACCGGAAATTAAACCTAACTTACACAATCATGACCCATACGCAAGCGTAGCAAATTATAAATAAGACAGTTATATCCATAAACTCACATTTAAATAGGCGAGTAAAGTAAGCACGTAATATCATCGTGAATGTCGTCTCTAGATTACACTACAAGCAAGATGTTTCAACATTTGCATATTTCAATAGCATTTATTCCTAGATGAACTCCAATGTTAAAATAAAACATACCTACATATTTGACTGTCATTACAACTTAACTCATACTTCAGACTTAGAAGCTTCAATAACTTAATCCCAAAAAACTTAATTCCAACCGTTTAAGATATAACGGAAAACAATAGTAAAGTTCACAAGATCACACAAGGCATTCAAATAAAATAATCATTGTTTAGGTAACACATTCATGAATATTTACTAGTCTATCAGCTAAGTGTGAATTTCCGGGTTTATTACAACGAATGTTCAATTAGAAAACAAGTTCGTGGGTAACTATATGGAAGTCATAAAATATGTTTCCACAAATTATGTTTCACGACCCGCATGTAATATAAATTCTTGAATGGTAATAATACAGAACGTCAGCATCTAATAATTATTACAGATTGTAAAAGTCAGATTTTTATAATTCTAACCTGTCTGATGGTTGTCAGAGGAGATGGATAATTTGGAGAAAAAATTAGCTAAACTGTAGAACTAACATATTCTAAGCTTATTATAATTACTACTGACAAGTTATTTGACTCTCCCTTGGACTTTAATTGAAGAAGCGACGTCTAACGGAGCGTTAATTTTGTTTAAAAAAATCATCAGATATGGTAATCAACATCTCAAACATTTCAACTCGAATTTTACGGCTGAACGAAGCTTATACACAAATTGAGTGGACAAGCCATCGTATTAGTACATGAACACAACATGACTGTTGCTATGAATACAGTTTCGTGATTAAGGAATCAAGCGTTACTCATAAATGACATCCCACCTGACAAATGAGCGTCAGCTTCTCCACATGCAATGGATTTCATACCTCTAAATCCAGCTTTTCTGTCGATGTAATTCCTGAATAGAGTTTTTCTGTGTAAGATTTTTATTACAGCATTCCATACGTCAGGATGCATATGATATCCACCTACGTGGGACAAGGTATAAAAACTGAGTGTGTAGATATGTTAACTTACATAGATAGATATCAAAGGGTTCAGATCTTCATCGAAGTGAAGACAACTTTTATAGAGAAATCCTAAACTGGACAAGCGAGAAAAATAAAGGACAAATGTTTGCTAAATAAGCATTGAACCCGTCGCTTTCCCTCACAGGAGACGTCCCATTAATATTAATGTGAAGTTCAAACAAGTCTCAAACGTGGTCTGATCATATGAAAGGCCATGTTGGTTTACCGACAGTCGCAGCACATTATAAAAGCAAATTAACGGATAATTGAATAGTTTCTAGGGGCGAAAATATTTTATGGTAGGACTTAATGTTCACCAAAATTATTTTATAACATCAACCGTAAGTTATAAGCTATGTCAAGTGCAATAGGATCAAGTTACTTGCTGTAAGGCACACTTCGCTAATACTTTAAACCAGAGAAGATGTATCTAGTATGCACGTTTCTGGCTCAATCCTCTTTTACTTTGAGCTCATCTCTCATTTTAGATTTTCATCGGATTAGTCCTCTTTTGAATACTGTAAAACTGCTCCACATACCTGTAGGCTCCCAAGAAAAAACATCCCTACTATGACAGTATCAACATCTAAGTCTTATATTTCAATCATGATGTTAGCACTTGGAGGGAAAACAATAGGATGTTATACTGATAAGCTGAATAGTGTAATATAAAGTCAAATGCTATAGCCAGGGGTATACAAAAAGTAAAGGACGATGTAAAATAGTGTAGGAGGGAGTCCGGCAAATAGTTTATTATAATGGTGATTTAACGTAATGTGGAATCAAAGGCTAAAAACTTCTTACAGGATTCCCCCATTCATTCGATATTTATATGTCAGCTTAATAACAAAAAGGATGCTGAGGAGTACTATGAAACAGTTAATTTCCTTCAGGTTAAGGTCAAGAGAAAAAGCAATATTCAAGGACTGAAACAGTATAATCACCTACGCTAATCTTATATACGTTGATATACATCATACAGCGTTATTGTTGCTCTTGTTCTGTGTGTGAGCCTATTAGCACGTCCACCGCCCTGTGCACATATATGTACCTGGTGTGCATACGACTTATGCTATGAAAATCAAAATGCAAACTAGTATTTCATCCCTACATCGTACTATCATACATATATGCATAACTTTTCTTCATTACGTCAACGAAAAGGAGCAGTAATTTTAATGTAATAAATAACGTAAGACAAACTTATATTTCGTATAATAGCTAGTTTAACAGTAAGGAACGCAGTGGAAATTATAATGAATGCATATGCAGAGATAAACCATGCCCTCACACTTGTTGCATATGCCCCCGGAGAGAAAACGCGTGTAGGAGAGTGCAATACAGTGAAAAAACATAGGTGCTTGCCATTAAATCATCACTAACCAGTCCCTCCTCATATATGATTTTGATAGTCCAATGACGGCAATTTTTCAAGCAGTAATCCAATATCATCACAGTCACACATCAATTTATCTACTCACATTCGTCGATTTATCTCCTCATATTCACACAGGGATCACATATAACACTTGACTTCATATATATGTATTGAATAATACAGAAGCTAAGTTACCTGTGAACATTATAGCCTGCAATGCCTTATTATTAACTCGGGCATGTGTGAAGTAAAAACAGTTCCTTTAAACTGGTCCTCAGAAGATAGGAGGTAAACATTATCATTTAATGCTCACATTAAACTCATCAACCACCACTTCTTATGCACGATTAAATACGTGTTATGCTTATAAATCTTCTTTTGTTCCTACGTATCTTCTTTAAATTTGTTCCCATGTATCTTGCTGAAAGCAGGAAATTGTTCTTGGGCTTACGTAGCTACATTAATGTGCTCTAGAGCCACACAATGTAGATCCTGTATTTTTGTGCGTAACTATGCGTTCTTTGTTCCACGTAAATATTTTATATATTCAGTGGGCCCAACACAATACTCGTTCACACGATGCAAGAAAGTATCACATCGGATTTTCATCACCAAACTCATCACTACTACAAATTTCTCTTAACAACTGTGATTCCCTATTGTTTATTACGATTTTCCAATAAAATAAAACTTTTTATGTGAATCCGCGGTATGATGTGAATTCATACATATAGAAAATATTACTGTAGATACTGATATTTACCGTACAGGTTTAAATATCCATGTATTCACAATTGATTTTTTAATAAGGCAGTTCAGTATACTTATAAATACAGATATTTACTATGGAACTTTAATAATACCTGTTCATATTTACTTGCAACTTTAATAACACATTGATGTTTACAATACAAGTTTTAATGCCCATAAATATTAGCGTTAGGCACAAACTCACTCGAAACATAGTGAACGTTTTCGCCCAAAACCAAGTTATTAAGGAGTATCCCCCAAAATCAACAGAAAAACAAATCACGCTGGAATTCCTTAAGTGATTCATTACTTGCACGTATAACACATTTGATTTTTTATTCAGCTACACAAGACTCTCTCGGGTTACCATAAAAATTGAACAGACGTAAATCTCTCATAATTCCAAAATTCATCGAAATCCATAGATTCTGACATGCAGTAGAACATCTCAAGCTTAAGGACAAATATTAGTCTCGGACCTTTACATAAAGTCCTACAATTATGAAATATACAGTTTTGATGCAATCTTGGGTTCGTCGAACATCAACAAATTGACTCGTAAATGTCTCAATTCTTCCTACAATTTTCATACAGAGAAGTGCAATAGCGGAAATTGTAAACAGAGAAATTAGGAAGAAAGCACTTGTAATTTTCTGGTATTCTTTGTCAATTAGTCGACCGATGACATAATAAGATTTAGCTGTTTATATTTCTTTGTGATGATAGGTTAAGGTTAAACCCCTCTCCAGGATACTTTAATAGCTACAAGGCAATCATGACGGCACAAAAAGAGGAATCATGACAATATAAAGAGCACTCAGCACGTGCGGTATATGAGAGCACTTATTATGGACAAATGTACATCAATAAAAATACAAGTTATCTTATGTGGAGACAAAACGTTAAAGTAAAATTAAGTACATACAAATTCTTTCACGCTTCAATGCCGCCGGTCCGGTTAGATATTAGCAATAATAAAATTTTAGAGGGTAGAATCTTGTAAGTATTGAGTAGATTGTAGTACCAGGGCAGTACAAGAACAGTATTCATGGTAGCAAAAGAATATGTCGTTACTCAACCTTGTCTCATTGTCCACTTATTAGAATGAAAGGCTCGCCTAAAGGAAACGGAAGATTTTCCAATAATAATGTCGGCTGTACACTCCTCATTTTAGTATGAGTCCCAAGCCCAAGTCAATAAAAATAACACTTGGGTATTATAATGACATCACTCGAAGGATGCGATGAGAAATTCTAGGAAAGTTGCCACACGGTTTAACATTCATAAATTTAATGTATTCATACGTGTAATTCATAAATCGACAAGCGATAATAATATCGGTCCTTGCTTCGGCTTTCATATTATTGACATGTATTTTAATATCTAGCGGTTATATTCCTGGTGAATGCAGTCTTTATTTCTATCATGTACTGTATCTTGCGTGTTATTTTTTATTGAAATACTTTAAATCATCCACGTAACAATCATGTGTCAAAGAAACAGAACAGTTACGACTGTAGGTGTGCAAACCTCATATACTTCTTCTACACAGTGGTCAGATAAACGTCATGTAAAACAGTATCAATAACATCGACATTGCCAACACAATATTATTGCATGTTGTTGAGTGAAAAGAACAAAAAACCAGAAGCAGTACTAATATGAGAACAAGGCTATCACGGTTTCCGCGTCACCTGAGAACAAGCAATATTTTATGCATCCCACACAAATTGACTCAAAAGAAAAGAAAACGGCAGTCGTAAAATTGCAGATGCAATGAAACTAAAATTAGATTGAACGGATACAAATTTAATGAAATTACACTTAAGTTTGTGTGGCAGAGACATAGGAACTGTAATATAACATTCACAAAGATGTGTATATGTAGGTCTAAAAAGAAACTAGAGGATGTACAAGGTAACTAAAATATATAATGTTCCAAGTGCAGGTAACTATCTCAATATACATATATCGAGAATAAGACACACTTTCCATGAAGGAGAAGTAATAGGAAGTTTTCCAAGTGAGCAAGTCCAAAGTTAGACACTGCAATGGTTTATACACATAGACGGAACAGTTTATATAATATGGTTTACATAAGCCACCGCCACGGACAATGTAACATGAGATTCCACTTCATTTGCTGATCGTGACATATTGGCCAACCACGATCACGGAAACTCTTGAAAGCAAGAAAAGACAAGTCGTGATCTTCTATTTGGTAACGATATTGATCCCTCTATCCGTTAACTACATAATCCTAGGTAGCAGACCATTGTTCCGTCCTGCCACTAACACCAGAATACAGTATTCTTTCAAGTGTAATGGCATTTAATAATTCCTTTTCCTTTAGATCAAGATCAGTCTGAATCCTCTGCCACCAACAGGCTAGTGTAGGAATAGAAGTGAAAAGTACCAGAGCAAGAATAGGATCTCTGATGGCGTAACAGCTTCATGTTATACACACAAAACAAAAAACCATATATATCGCCATTCATATGTCACTCCCTTTTTGGTAAATTTTTCAAACCCTAATATATTAGCAAAACGAATGTTAACCCCAAGTCTCTGTCTGTAAACGCCACCTTAATACCAAAAGTATATTCTCAAAGAACACATACACTACCTATTTTTTGTCCGAAATAATTATTCTGACATGTCCAAATTGAAATCATAAGAAAAAAATCCGCACAAACTAGTCGAAGACTTTAGTCCAAGAACTTCCACGAGCACGATTCTCAACAGGAAAGTAAAAGAGAGGAATGGACATTTACAGAATGGAAATACGAAACAATTTATTTGAGGGATAGATATTAATCAATGTCTATTCAAACTTCCGTAGACTATTCCCTCAGGTTCCGCTCAGGTGTTTTTACCTTCCCTTCAAAATGAATATTTTCATGGACTTTGGAGAAAAATTCGATTTTTTACACCACTATACTATGTAATTACTCCGCGAGTAGACAGTCTGCAAGGGCGTCACGGAAAATAAACTTATATATCATCTCATAAAACACTGACTCCAACTTATCATTTAATCCAACAAGAGAAGGAGAAACGAGGGAAAAGCAAATGAGAGCAGTAAAGTAATAATCACATGTGTGTTATACAAAAAAGTAGAAGTGCAATATCTCTTATTCTGCGCTTCACAGTATTTTTAGATTGGATTTATGCTTGAAAAACTCCACCGTCAAGAGTTTTATTTTACAGTCTTTAATATAATAAGAATAACACAATTTTATTCAAGTAACTATCTTTTAGAATGCCTGTCAGGAAACTTAAAAAAGACTGCTAAAGAATCCTGTGTCGTACTATTTACGAATAAGAGCCATTGCACACAAGGAGGTTCAAGAGTAAATTTTACCTCAGCTATTTATAAAAATGACAGAATTATTACATAAACATAATTGAAACGTCATAAAGTAAGTGTACTTCCTCGCTGCTTGCACAAACTTATAAGGTCAGATACATTTAAAGGAAAATACGGTAAGATCTAATACTTACTTCACAAGAAACGTCTCCCAAAGAAAACTGTGAAAACATGTGCAATGAATTAATGGAGATGATTTGTAAAATCATTGGGGCTACCCACGAAAACTTTCTTCGTCGTCGTAAAAGTCCATAATATATACGTATACATTCATCCATACAAATTTACTACCTTCCACAAGCATTTGTCTGAATAGCTAGTACCGTTGAAATGTATTCGTCCAACAACAGCTTACTAATATGAAGTTAGAACTTTGGATATATATTTATCTATGTATACCCTAACTTGAACAACCAGTCGTCTAGGTAATCAGGCTCCGATATGCATTGGTTGCACTAGCTATACATTTACAAAAGGTGAGTACCCAAAAGGTGTACTTAGCAAGTAAGTAGGTATTTCGATCAGCAAGATAACAATGAAAATTTTGAGTTGGATAGGATGATGACAGAAAATCACTATCTACCTTGTTACATGAGTGATGTAATTGATGGAAGGTATCACTTCACAAGTGTGTAAATGCCTACTCATTATTTACAGCATGAGTCACTAATAAGAGTGCCATAATCGACGTAATATTTTGGCGGGCCATTGACTTCACCATCATTCCAATAGATACTTACACAGCAACAAATTACACACGTAAGAAGTAACAGAATCGTAAGTAAGAAGTTGGAACCCGCTAAATCATTAGTTTGGTATTATTTGTAAAAACCACTTTTACAATCCGAGCATTATTTATTGTGAATAACACAAAGTAACAAATACACTTAAGCCGTAAATAGAATGCATCTAAGAAGTCTCAAAATGAAACATGTCTATAAATTATACATATATAACTCTTTACTGTAATATCTCTGTTATACAAAACATACACACAAATAAGACACCAAATCAAAAAAGCCATTAGGTTTCATTTCCAAAGCTTTTATATCCCCATACACACCGTTGCTATGTTCTGTGAGAGCATGAGAATGTACCGTAATGCACAACGCCAAAGTTGACTTCATATTTCATGCACAAAATTTTGACTATAATTTAATCTCACTTGTCTCCTCTTCCTTTTAAGGTCTGCCATGTTCGCAAAAGCTACTGGGGATTGTTACTTATCCGATATGGACCGTCTCTCTATGGGCACCCTTAATTCACTTGAAGTCGAGAACGGAACCGATTACATGGAATCCAACTGTATCAGCGACCCTACTAAAATGTGCGATTTCAAACCCTTAGAAGGCAAAATTCTCAAAACTGTGGATGCCGTTTATCAAGATGTTGCCTCTGAGCCCGACTGCAAGTAAGTCCTCAAATTCAAATTTACAAAATTTTTATAAAAATCAATACAAAAAATCCATATATGCGTATGCTCAGAACCTCAGATCCAATAATATTGAATACCTTGGTCTGTATTTCTTATTGCTGATATACATACGTACCTATACACCTTACCTTACATGTATTAGCAATGCCAAACATTTGCTCGTTCTTTAAAAAACCCTTTGTGACTTTGACAATTTTTAATTATCACTTATCATACACATAAATTTATTCTCGTGTGAAAATAAACATGGAAGTAACAACCTGCTAGAATCAATAATAAGAAAAACAGGTCTCCAAGTAATTACTTTGGTTACTATCACGCAAAAAAGACAAGTAAAAAAACAAAGTTCAAGTTCAGTGATAACCTACTCGACTTTATTATGAAGTTCGGCTTGCAGACAGTATAGGAAGATATGAAATTAGATTTGATCGGTCTTCCCTTTCTCTTTTTCACGGAAATTCCTATCCAATCATTCAGCGTTATTGCTCACGAGGAAACCTTTCGACTCAGGTAAGTCGCTACGGCGATGATTTTTTTTCCATAGTTACTAGACACACCGTGTGTG